>SMSQ01019618.1:0-23949 GCA_019453375.1 Ctenoplectra terminalis | reverse complement strand
AAAAAAAAAAAAAGAAACAGAAAGGAAAAAAAAAACAAAAAATTTGAAATAAAAACGAAATGCTTGTTTTTTCCCCCACCACTACCACCAGCATCGCCATCACGCCCACTCCTCTTATTTCGATTCGCATTTCTTTTTTTCTTTTCCTCTTCATTCCACCTTCTATATTCCCGCGCGATAAAAACGATCGGTTTTCGCGAGGCTCGAGCATGTTTACAAACATAGGGACGAGTAATACGATGCACGTTGCATGATCGGATAAAAACAGAACGAGGTAAGGTACTCGGGAAGTATAAATTGTCGCGTGCACTTATTATCGGGTTTGCGATTAATAACAGGCTTATGTAATTAGTGCGTTCGGCTTTGACATTCGTCGACACGCGAGTTCACGCGAATCGGATTGATGCTTTCAATTTTCAATGTCATCGATGAATCACGAAAAGAATACTGGATAAAATGTTTCGAGGTTTATTGAAGCGATGCGAGAGGAATGCGTCAATATTGCGGAGTGAAAGTATAGACCGTACGGTATTCGCTAAAAATGTCGAAGTTCAGCGCGTCTCACATTTCAGTTNTGATCGGATAAAAACAGAACGAGGTAAGGTACTCGGGAAGTATAAATTGTCGCGTGCACTTATTATCGGGTTTGCGATTAATAACAGGCTTATGTAATTAGTGCGTTCGGCTTTGACATTCGTCGACACGCGAGTTCACGCGAATCGGATTGATGCTTTCAATTTTCAATGTCATCGATGAATCACGAAAAGAATACTGGATAAAATGTTTCGAGGTTTATTGAAGCGATGCGAGAGGAATGCGTCAATATTGCGGAGTGAAAGTATAGACCGTACGGTATTCGCTAAAAATGTCGAAGTTCAGCGCGTCTCACATTTCAGTTAACGGGAATCGGTATTCCTTTTTTTAAATAATAAATCTAACTGTTAAGCATGTGCGTCTCACATTTCAGTTACCGGGAATCGGTATTTTTTTTTTTAATAATAGAATTAACCGTTAAACATGTGGGTTTCACATTTTAGTTAACGGGAATCAGTATTTTTTTGTTTTGTTTTTTAATAATAAAATTAACTGTTAAACATGTGCGTTTCACATTTCAGTTAACGGAAATGAGTATTTTTTTTCTTCTTTTAAATAATAAAATTAACTGTTAAGCACTCTCGTTCCTTTGCTTCCTATTTTGTCTGCTTATCGGAAAAAAAATTACGATTGATTACAGTTTTTCGCTTTGATTCGAAAATGTTTAAACTAATAACTACTGTAGATGAATCGTGGTGTCGCTACAGTAATAAAGTAATCAAATTTAACGGTGCAGCGATAACTAAACAAGATTAATTTTTTTTAAACATAGATACATCAGTTTGTAACTTTTAAGTCACACGGTCCTATAGAGGGTTAACTTTTCTCTCACTTTTTGTTTCATTGTTTCTTTTTCTTACACTCCATCTAAATAGTAAGTTCTATTTAAAATTTTGTGGTACGCGTTACATGATGGGACACAAAAACGCTGACTGCTTCCTTTTGACTGTAATTCTCCCCTTCGAAACCCTTCTGGAGAAGCACAGACTCTCAGGCATGGGGTGCCGAAACGTATGCGCCTGATTTAAAGTAGCCCTATGTATCGCGGCTTAAACAATTTTAGGATGTACCGTAATATTACTTTTAGAACTTGTCACCGGAGAACGACCGATTCATAACAGTGTCAACCACCTAAAGAAAAAAAATAGGAAAGAATAGAAAAAAATAGAAAAAAATAGAAAAAAATAAATGAATTTAAAAACGACTAAAATGAATCTCCAACTTTTTTTTAATAATTAAAAACTTATATGAATTTTCTTGCCCATAAGAAGTAGGCAAAATTACTGAAGTAAAGAGCTCAAGATAAAAATCTTAAAAAGCTTTACATTCTATTCGCATTAACATTTTTTGTATTCATGTATCTAATATTTACTCTTTTCCTGCACCATTAAGGTTAGAAGGCAACGCTTTGTCGCCACGAAACCAGAGTCAAGAATGCGCAATATATTTCTGATAGTTCAGCTTTCGCCGATAAGTCAGCGCTAACGATTCCTTTTTTTCTTTTTTTCTTTTTCTGGCTGGGTATCACTTAATAATCCACGTTCCTGTGGAAAGTGTCTATATAAACATCTGTTTCAGAAAAGATCGAACTATTGAAAAATGTAAGCGGCGAATTCAGAGCTGGCGAACTTACGGCGATCATGGGACTATCTGGTGCTGGAAAGTCCACGCTGATGGATGTTCTGACTGGCTTTACGTTAGTAGATCTCCCACCTATATTTTCTGCTATTCGTCATTTTTTTCCTGTCACCTACAGCGACGGGATATCGTATTGAATATTGATAACAATCTGTTGAACCAGAAGGGGAGAAACGTTAGATAGCCTCCACGATAAGTTAAGCTTTGTAAATTCCTGTTGATACTATTATTATCGACAGTACACGGTACAACTAGAGAATCACCTGTTTAAACAACCTAAACGAATTTTTTAACCCATTGCCGCAAATGACGGCCATAGCCGTCGAATTTTTGTCGATATGTAGGCAAATGACTATAGACGTTATGCAAATTTTAATTATTAAAAAAATATGATGAGCAAATGACGGTTATATCCGTCAAAAGTTTTTTTTATAAAAACTGTGGCCAAATTTGATAATTTCCACTTCCAAATATACAAGTTACACTCAATTTCATCTGATAGACATAAACAATTGAAAAAAAAAGTGTGTTTCTGAGCGCCACTTCGAAATAAAAAGTGTGCGGCAATGGGTTAAGTATCAAGTTTTAATTGAGTCTAAAAAATATAAAAATCGTGTAGTAATAATCATAAAAAATGTAGTTTAGGTAACTAATTGTGTAACCGGCTGTTCGAAGAGGGCGCTAGTTACGTAACGCTGAAATTTCTTTACTTTGAATATTCTTGTGGTTCGATTGAAATGAGATATACATATATAAACGTATATGTCGTAAGATAGAAGGACTGCTCGCGAAACGTTCTCCTGACACGTGTTCTCGCCCCTACAATGGCGTCGATAGTCGTTGTTATTATTAGCCAGTCTGCTGTGGATATTTTTAGTATAATGTTACATTGGTTATTACATTATGCGCCATTATTTCATTGTGTTAATTCTAATAACTTCAAAGAATCACCAATTGTGAAACTTTCAGCCTCGTCGTCGTCGTATGTTCCGTGAAAACACTGAATTTCCGGAAGATAACGAATACCGTTGATCTCGAACATAAGAACCAAAATCTCGAATTTTCATCCACGTGCCGCGCAGATGGTAGAGTAACAAGGAAAGATAGAAGTGGGACTTCCGCGCGTCTGATAAAAGACGGACACGTGTTTTCACGACAAGTGTCCGGTTTCAGCGAGTTACAAGTGTGTAAGCTGATCACCTAAACCAGGATTAAGTTAATGATTTTTCTGTATGTCAACGTATAAAAATATATTATGATTGATGTTAAATCTTTGTTAAGTAATAATCGACGTTTCTTTGTTAATCAAAATGCGCGGTAGCGACAGGTCCTCTTCTATGAGTATATTTTTGTAACATCTGGAAACGTTTTTCCCCAAAGATCGGCTGGTGTTGCCGAGGGCCGAGGGTCCGTCTGTTTTCTCTCAGGCCCGGTTGTACAACAGTCGTTGGAGCAGTCGCACAGCTCGTGCTGAGATTATTTATGGTGGCCACCTGTTGTTACATACAAATTCTTGCCTCTCATTATTTTCGTTTCCAACATTAGTCAAATTTAATCCATCAATCGTATGCATTCTTATGCAGAGAATTAAACAAAAAAAAATTAAGTATTTCTGTTAAGTTTCCTGTTAGAAAATTGCTGTAAGCAGGCTGGAGCAGGCCACGTGCATTTTGTCAAAGCGTTTTCCGCTTTTGAGAGAAACTGCTTCGAATTACGGATATTATAAAGTTGAAAACGGATCATGCTGGTGAAGGCATCCTTACGGCCAATGAATGGTCAAAAAGGACACTGTTGGTCAAACTTTCATTGTGAACAGTTGAAGAAAAATCAAGTTTGCTGGAACACCCACGTTTTTTTTAATTTAATTACTCGGTATAATTCTTGTTTATCATTTTTCTGAAAATTAATTTACAATTTAACCCGCGGCGGGCAAGCTGGGTCGTTTGTCCTCACGCCTAACTTTTTTTTTTATTCTTCTAGGGTTTCAAAAAATCTGAACAAATTCTGGGATACTTACCGAAGTCTCTACTTTAATGTATTACTGTTTCTTCGGAGAAGGAAAACAGGGTTTTCCCTCCGTTCCCTTCAAAGCGATTCAAGAGTGAAATTTTCGCTCGGTCGTAAACGACCCAGCTTACCTGTCAGGTGTTAAGTACATCGTTGTGCATAGGCTGTTCTTCGGAAAGACCCATGTTGCCGATCGACTTGAAATTTAGTGGGAATGGTGAAGAAGGAGCGTAGACTCCATACCTAAAATTTTATCTTCGGGTTATCGTTACTTCCCGAGATATTGATAAAAACAAACTGCACTACATGTTGATTATTGAGTATACGGATGCGACTAATTCATTGAATGCTTATCCAGATGTTACTAATCGAATCGTTTTCGCTGGATAGTTATCGACTGTCGAGTAGCCGATGACGTTATACCGATATCAGCTTAGTATTCATGGAATGACCAGTTTACGTAGCCTTAGGTTAGGTTCGGGTTAATTTTAAGTCCTTCGGTGGTTGCTTCGTTCGGTGAGTCTTATTTAAAAAAGATTCGTCGCCCTGTAGATACAGCTATAGCATCGTCAACTTTTCCACGGTCGATGACTATAATTACTGTAGCGAAGATGATTATTTAATGTTACTAATAACACCTGAGCAGGTGGCATTAAATTAATTAGTTACATCTTTATCTCTAGTATTCGGTACACGATATTGAAATTTTTTTTTTATTAATAATTTAGAAGCTAATAAAAGCTTGAAGTTTTAGATTAGATGATACAGTCATATTATAGCAATCTTGATTTTCGCATAATAATCTTGATTTTATGAAAAAACTACTATAATGTAATATTATAATAATTTTTATTTTCACATAATAATCTTGATTTTATGAAAAAAACTACTATAATGTAATATTATAATAATCTTGATTTTATGAAAAAAAACTACTATAATGTAATATTATAATAATCTTGATTTTATGAAAAAACTACTATAATGTAATATTATAATAATCTTGATTTTCACAAATGTTGTTATTCAATTTTGAGTAACGTTTCCTGATAACTTAGTGGACGGTCTCTTACAGTTTCCTAGATATTTACAGGAAAGTGTTGCTACTACTACATTGAATTTTGCCTATTGTGTATGTTGTTATATGTTGCCACGGCCCTGGCAACGATACGTCAACATAGTGCAGCTGTTTATCTTCTGTTTTTATAAACATATCTCAACGACACACAAATAATCTATACAACGGGTGAAGTTTTTATAACTGATACCGAAGCTGAGATTCTTCTGTAAACGTAGTCAGTCGAATAAGTTACTCGGAACGAACAGAAAGAGATGTAAACAAATATTTTGAACGCAGAAATCTTACATACGTTGGCGACCATTGTGAAGAACCACACCTAACTCAAACCATAATTCAGGAAAATTAAAATACTGGTTATCCCTATTGGAATTGGATAATTTTTTTTTTTCAATTTTCCAGTTATTACATAAAAAATGACAAGGAATAAGGTTTAGTTTTTAACACAAAAACTACCAAGATCAAAGTAGACCTATTTGTACCCCAAGAAATAAAAATAATAGGTGCATCTAAACAATACATAATTTAAGGAAAACGAATCTTTATCTATATTTTTTTTTACAGAAAATCATTAAAAATCACTCAAATTTCATTATTGTAAATTTATAGAATTTCTATGAGAAATTACAAGCCGGTCATTTTGACCATTTTGGTAGTTTCAGTGTAATAGACTGTGATTTTAAAAACTCGCCTATTATAGAAATTGCTCGCAGGCCTCTTTGTGTTCATAGAAGAAATAGATAAGCGGGTCGGACCATGCTGACGCATACGGCTGCCATAAGCGTGCAAATATAAGCAAAGTTCAATGTAGCAGTAGCAATATTTTTTGTTGCAAATATCTCGGAAACTGTGAGAGATAGCCGATTAAGTTATTAGAAAAACTTATTTCGAATCGTGCCCTTGACAACATATGTAAAAATGAAGTTGATTCGTGTGGTGCCTCTTAATGTAAATACCGATAAAGTTTTAAATACAGTCCATCTTAAATTTCTCAAGTTACTCAGTCATATGAGCTTTTCGGAAGAGTATCTCTTGTATATGTTAATCGATCACCTTGAATAGTAAGAAGTACTTTGAGGCAGTAAATTATGTATGCATGTAACAATGAATATACGCCCATGGTATATTGTTTTGTTATTCGACTAAGCAGACACGATCCGCATTTCCGTTCAGCGTGCATCGGAGTGCAATTGCGACACTCGCTGATAGAAATATATAGTTACAACTGATAAACCTTCGTGACCAAAGAAATGTTTTACTTCATAAAAGAACGATAAACTCTATTTGCAGCAGCCCTCGTTATTACACTCTCATTAATGCAGACACGAGAAATGTGGTTTGCATATTGTTTGCAGTTACTTCGAAGACTAATGGTACTTAAATTTATTCTCCATAAATACTGACAATTGTCATTTTTTTGCATAAAAAGAATTACAAGTAAATGCACTTTCGATTAATTTGAATAATCATATTGTTAAGAAACTAGAGAAAAATTAATTAGGCAGATGAAGAAAAAGCACAAGAAAAAAGAGTATAAGTAGGAAGAAATATTTTTTAACACAATCTTTATCTTATTTGTTATCGTCGAATATATTTTTCTTGTATTAATTATTGTTATATAATAATAATTATTTAATAATTATTATTTAATAATTATTATTTATCGCTTTCTTTTATAAATTAATTAAGCATTCTGTACAATATGAACGTCTTAGGTGATCCTCAGGTTAGTTTGTGCAATATCTTAACTAGATTGATTGAAGGCACTTTAAATCTGCCATTCTGTTATCGGGGCACTTAAACTGCAGCGAATAACCGAAGCAAATGAGCACATTCGCATTTGCATATTAATCAATAGCTTTCGGTATACAGATTGGCTTTCTAAACGATCCCGTCGTTAATTTTTACTTGTATCCAATACAGCCCTTTCACCACCAATGGGATATGTTTGTGTTCCATGGATAGAATTTGAATTTTGGAAATAGAAACATTTTTTTTCCAACGAATGAATCGTTTCGGTAACTTCAAGGTTGATCAATAAAAATATTCAATTGTCGGCGAAAGGGTTAAAAAAGAAATATGTAACAAACTTAAAAAAAAAAAAATGAATGTGATTACTTTGGACCGTTTTCAGAACAGCTGGCGTAACCGGAAATATACTGGTCAACTCGGAAGCTAGGAATCTCAAAGAATTTCGAAGATTTTCAGCGTACATAATGCAAAATGACAATTTGCAGTCATTGTTGACCGTGCAAGAGGCAATGAACGTCGCTGCTGACTTAAAATTATCCGTGGATGATGCAGAAAAACAACAAAAAGTATTTTACTCTACATTGATTCCACTGGTTTCAGTTTCTTTTTTTTTCATACGTAGACGAATAGTTGTTCGTACTAAGTAACAATGCTTAAAATAACTGAAAGATTGCTGGTTGAAATGATTTTATTAGCTATAGCTTGTTTATGTACATCAAGTGGGCACTCAAGGTCATTGGGGAGAAGCTCTCCCCTTCCGTTAAAGAATTTAATTCTTCATTGTTTAGACCTAATTTGATTTAATTAATATATAATTAATTAAACCATAAAATACATTACTTTCTTTAAGGATAGTGATCTTTTATTTGTTTAAACTTCTTAGCCTAGTGTTATTTTCTTTTTTTATCTTTTCTTCTTTCATAATATTAATTTAATAATATATTGTACCTAAATAAAAAATTGCATCACACTTTTAATCAAACAAATTTCCCCTTAAAAGGGTAAAAAAACTAAAGTTGCAAAATACGTATATTTGTTACTCTTTGCTATGCAATGCGACCTTTCTGGTTTTTATACAATCATACCATTTTCAGATCGACCAGATTCTAATCACAATGAACCTGGACACTAACCGCCATACGCTTACAGAACAACTCAGCGGCGGAGAAAGGAAAAGACTAGCCATTGCCTTAGAATTAATTAACAGTCCGCCGATTCTGTTCCTCGACGAGCCGACGAGGTATCTATCTAACATTACTTAACATTTTCTAACAACCACATCGTTAATTATTCCTTATAAGAAGGATACCAATTATGGTAAACGCATAATTCCATATTATTTCCAGTGGATTGGACAGCGTTACTTCCAAGTACTGTATAACGTTGTTAAAGCAGCTGGCAAAGGCGGGACAAACGGTGATTTGCTCTATTCACCAGCCCAGCGCGTCGCTCTTGAACATGGTCGACCATCTTTATGTAGTGGCGGACGGAAGTTGCGTTTACAGTGGTTGCACGCAGAATTTAGTGCCTTATTTGAGCAGGCTCGGTTTGCAGTGTCCGACACACTACAATCCAGCTGACTACCGTAAGTAGTCTTCTCCTTGAGAAGAATTGATCCCCTCCCTGTTTCAATTTTAAAAACACTTATAGTGTTTCCTTCAAATCAATTTAAGAAAATCAACTATAGTTTGACTCGGACATGTTCGAGCGATAAAAAACTATTTTCCCTACAGTGATGGAAATTTGCAACGGAGATTACGGCAAGCATGTGCCTCAGCTGGTGGACGCCATCGATAATGGTAAAAATAACACGTGGAGGTCGACTAGCAATGCAACAACCACCGCCAATCATCAGGAGGAAGTGATCGCTTTGAACGTGTCAGCTTCATTCCAAGCACTTGGACAACGATGTCCTATGGAGATAGAGCACGTTGAAGGCAGACGTAAGAAGTCTGCTGATTATGCCAACAATTTTTGGAAACAGCTAGTTATTCTTCTTAAAAGAAACGCTATCAGGCTCTCCAGAGACAGGGTAATGGAGAGTTCCTTTCTGGGATGGAAAATTTTGCATAAAATTATAGAGAACAATTGAATAGCTCTGCTTGCAACTGTGTAAAATATTTGTTACGTGCTTGCCATTGGAAAAACTGGGAGCTGTTGTGGTATCTAATAGATTAGTTTGATTCCATTAGTTCTTTTATTTATTATACACGACGTATGAGCGTATAAACGAGCCATGTATGAAAAATAGTCGAGCGACTGGTTGTTGGCTCGTTGATATCTTTGACACGTAAACGCACAACGATAATAAAGCCAATTCCGTCTGAGAGATCATGGATCACTCAGACAGCGTTTATTAGATGATAAGGCTTTGAAAGGGCCCTCTCTAACGTTATATTTCTTGAATTGTAGACTATTCTAATTGGAACTGAAATATTTGACAAACAATGTTTCCATTGTATTATACTGAAAGACTCGAAGGAGTTTGTAACCTTTCTAGAGTAATCTGATACTTGGAAAAGTTGTAACCAATAGCGAGTAGTATAACCGCAGGAATGGTTGACCTTGTTCAGAGTAAGATATTTCAGTCACTTATGCAAGTTGCAACAGATATATTTACAATTTAACAGACTTCACTGTATCTAGCTTATATTAATATTTTCAAACAGTTTTCAATTTCACAAATTTTTCACAAAATTCTTCTTTTCTTTTCTTTTTTTGTTTCGCGGACAGGTTTTAACGTTTACAAGACTCTCGATGCATTTTATCATCGCCCTTGTCGTCGGCATGATCTACTTCAGAGTCGGCCAAGATGCTGTGTACGTGTTGGACAACTTCAATCTTCTATTTTTTAATATAATGTTTCTTATGTTCAGTGCATTTAGTGCAACAGTAACCACATGTAAGTTGGCAACAGTGAACCTAACCGAATTAACAAAATTGTCTTAAGCAATTAATGAAAGTATTTATTGCATTACAGTTCCCTCGGAGATGCCAGTCATCACGCGGGAGCATTTTAATCGTTGGTACAAGTTACACTCTTTCTATCTGGCCAACAAATTGGCTGACATTCCCATTCAATTCCTTGCTATTTTCATGTACATTATGATTGTATATTATATGAGCGATCAATTGTTGGAACTTCAACGATTTTGTCTGTATACCTTAATGTGTTTCGCCATAAGTATGGTTGCTCAAATGTTTGGCCTTTTAGTTGGAACTGGGATGAAAGTGCAGGTTTGTATCAAAATATCAGAATACGTCTGATAAATTATTCATAATATGAATTCTTATTTTATTATATTGGTTTCCAGCACGGTATGATTTTTGGACCATTCGTGATTCTTCCGTTCTTAATATTCAGTGGATTCTTCGTCCAATTCAGAGATACTCATCCGTACTTCAGATGGCTGTTCCATTTGTCGTTTCTTAAATACGGTTTCGAAGGTGTAATGATCTCTATTTACGGGTAAATATAAGTCTTTATAAAAAGATATTTTAATTCTTTAATATAGTGTTTTCAATCGTAACGTTCTCGTGTAATTTCAGTTACAACAGGCCAAAACTTTATTGTTCGGATGTCTATTGCCACTTCGCCATACCAGAGACACTGTTAAACGCTGTGGACATGAAACAAGCTAATTATTGGTTCTGTTTAATCGTGTTACTCTGTCTGTATGTCATGCTGGACATTGGAACGTACGCCCTGCTGAAATTCAAGTTGGAGAAACGCGTGTAAAAAAGAAAAGAAAAGAAAAAAAAAAGAAAGAAAAATCAATATTACCCGTAAGATTAAAATGAAACATTTTTCTATGGTTGTGCTGTGTTCAGTGTAAATAGAACAGTATAAATGAATTATTGTTAAAGACTGACTTGCTTTTAAAACATTCTGTACAGAAAAAAAGAGGAACATTTTATAAGAAGTAATCACTAAAAAAAGATGAAATTATATTTGCATTTACTACAATTTTATTATAGAAGAAGAAACGAGGAATAATTATTTGCAATGTATGTTGTTGTGGAAGTGCTTCGTTTCTGCTCGATACGTGTTGGAACAAAAACAAAAAATTCTGTTATCTCAAGATAGTGATATCACGAATCAGTGATATTCTTTTCATGCTGTGTTTCATTTTGAACAATAATAGATTTCTTGTATAAATTACGTTCAAACGGTACGTAATACGCATAAGTAATAGCTTATAAAATGTAATTAGATTTTTCATACATCTCGTGTCCATTTTGATAAATCTACGATATACATGTGCAAATGAAAAAAAAACAAAAAAACAAAAAAAACATATACAACGTTGTTACGAATCAAAGAAATTAACAATTTTTTTTTTTGTTGTTTATTAAACAATCGATCGAAAAACAATGATATTGAGAAACTAAATATGTCCATTTACTTTCAATTTATTTTTAAGTTCGTGTTTTCTAACTGTCTAGTAAATCACGCGACTTAAAAATTTTATAATTATAATATTATTTATTAAATATTTCTTTCAATAAATAATAAAAAAAAAAAAAAAGTACTTAAAAAACTACTTTGTTATTAAAGAAATTACTTCATTATTTCACGTATGTTTCAATATGAACATCACCATAACACATTCGAATACTTCCATATTATTTAAATCCCTTCTAAATCATCAAAAAGAATACAAAAGGTATTAACTTACTGTAAGTTACCAGAGACTTAAAAAAACGAACAAAAAAAATCATAAAGAATAATCGATCAGTGCAGGAAATGACCGCAGCTAATCTGCGAATTTAGAGTACACATTCAAGGTCAAATGCAGCGAGATGCGATATTCGCCTAGCGAGAAAGTTGTACAGCGGTGGAATGAAAACTCAATCGGCAGTTGCCGCGACGAATTCGTACGCGCCGCATATTCTCTCCGTTGCGGTCGCTGTCGGACAAAGCACGTTTCAAAAGTATTGTTTCTCCCACCGGACAAAGTGCAAGCAAAGGATCACGCAGAAATTCGTATTTCCTCGCCGACTTATCTCTAGCTATGCTCAGTCGCGGAATTCCAATGAACGATACAGATCTTTATTTTGCCGACGGATCTATATACCGTTTATCGGTCGGTGAAACATTTTAATCCAGACGAAACGTCACAAATATATTCGTAACGAATCGACACCGCGATTATCGTCTACGAAACGAACTTAAACGAACGCAAACTTGTTCAATACCGATTAATGCACCCGATTATGATAATGTCATGCTACGAAACATTTTAGAATTTTTACTTTTCGGAAGCGCGAGCAAACGCTTCGAGTACAATAATGCTGGTGACGTTTCCTATTCTTCGTGACGTTTTAAATATTTCGGGCCAAACGATATCTACGAATTCTCTTTTTCTTCGAAGAAACAAATCCGTCTCGCACGCTGTCATCGAGGAATTAAGCTGAAACATGTTACAGTGCAATCTTCGGTCGTAATTGTACGCTACGCATAATAACGGAGTGCAACACAGATGTTCGTTCTCATAGAACAAATTCTAGCGGTTTACCTCGACAATCGGTTTAAATACATAGTGTAGCTAAGAGTCAGCAAGCGTTGAAACCCGATATGGAACCTTATCGCAACAATGCAACCGTCGAACAGACGGTGAGGATGATCGACGACGAAGGATGCACGATTCAACTGAGAGACGATGAAAACTTGTTGAATCCAGATATTCAGCCGGTCGTCAAGATGCACGTTGAATTCAATGATCTATCGTATTCGGTCTGCACCAATAAAGGCAAGTACGTTCACTTGTACCGTTCACGAGTGTAGAGAAAGCGGAATAGCCTTACCCTAAGCTGTTTCCTAAGGCACGAACGTTAACGACTTGTTTATTGGGTAATCGGGGACAGCAGAGAACACGCTTTGAAATTGTTCAAGAATCTTGTTACGCCGCTTTTTGTCTGCAACGAGTAACACAAATTTATTTATTTTTTTTTAGTCGCATTGACTTCTTGGTCGTTAACCTGTTAACTGGGTCATTTTTCGATCAGAAGCTTCTTTATACTTTGAGTTAAAAATTAATAGAAAATAATACACTTTAATTGGGCCGATTTTAATCATTGCAAATGTTTAATGTAACGCGTTTTTTTTTTAATAAAAATGTAAGGATGCACTCGAAAGTAAATGAATGTGAAAATAAATGATTGCGTCGAAAATATCGGCAGTCGAGCGACGAGTTTACTCGTCTTACCCGGTTAACTGGTTAATGACTATACGATGCTGTAACCCAAATTTTGTTTGCCTATATTGGAAAAAAAAAAGAAATTGGATTAATTACAGTTTCTTTTTTTAACGTGAAAATTTTTAAGCTACTGAAATTTACAGTGACAAGTAAATAAAGGAAAACTTTAAAACTGTGTAAGTATGTTACTTCTAAGTCGCATGACGCTATAAAGCGTATCTTTTTATTGACTCTATTAAAAAATTGATCGCGATGCTGACTTTGATTGAAAATAGCAATGTATTCGAAACGCGTCTCAGCTTGGAATTATTTAAAAATATTAATTTTAATTTTAAATATTCGTTAAATTGTAATTTTAAATATTCGTTAAATTTTAATTTCAAATATTCGATAGCTTGAGAATTTGAGAACTGTTCAATTAATTTCGTAACGATAAAAAATTTCTTACGTAATCTTGTATCTTTTTGAAGTATCTTTTTCAGTAGGATTTAATCATCGTTTTTATACTTTGTTTATACACGCAGAATGTTTTGCAACCGTCTGACAACTTATAAGCTGTCGATAACAATTTTGTACAGCACATGATTGATGATAACACTTCAGTATTCTTCAGTAACAGGTCAACTCGATTGATCACATTAGAATAGGAAACAGTGTTACTTAAAACTGAGGTCAAGGTTGAACGTGATTTATGTAAGAATCTTGATAATACTTCGAACTCCATAAACGGATTTGTCGATTTAAAGATGAAGGGTATTGTGGTTGTTAACTAAAAATAATAGTAAAACGGTGAAATTTTTTTAAGATCTAACATTATTCAAACGCATTTTATCACAATACATACGCCCACTTACAATTGTCTCAGCTACAAATAGAGACACATCATCTGTGCGTAATTTTTTCTGCGCTTATCTATCGACAAAAAGATTTTTTTATTTTAAAACGTAACTCTGTTGAATAATTTATATTTATTCGTCTATTTGTCCAGATGTTTAACATAATGACACAAATCGACTGCGGCCATTTTAGGATTTTATTCCAGAAGATTTGTAAGTTTTTCTTACAATAGAAATTAGAGTTGGAATCTTTACCTTTGTTTTCAGAAAAATCAAAAAGGATATTGGAAAATGTGACAGGATGTTTTCGTTCGGAGAGATTAACCGTGATTATCGGTCCTTCTGGTGCTGGAAAGACTACGCTACTTCAAATTATATCTTCTATGAAAACGACAAACGTCAAGGGCTCTATCACCGTTAACGGCAAAGAGTGGAATGGACGAACGTTTCGGAAACAAACCTGCTTTCTACCGCAAGAATTTGCTCTATCACCGTTGCTCACTGCAAGAGAAACACTGTATATCGCGGCTCGTTTAAAAGTCCAAGGCACTCGTGAACCGCGTACATTTTATTTGCTCGTACGTTCAGTTACATGTTCATTTACATAACTTGCTAAATTAAGTCGATCGGAAAACGATACAAAGTAATTTTTAGTTGTCATATGTAATTTAAAAGGATTTTTATGTATAGAGTGATTTCAAGAAAAGATTCGGAAATAATTTGTTTTTAAATTTGAAAACTTGAAAATTAAAAGATTTGATAATTTGAAAATTATAAGATTTGATAATTTGAAAATTAAAGAATTTGAAAATTTGAAAATTAAAGAATTTGAAAATTTGAAAATTAAAGAATTTGAAAATTTGAAAATTAAAGAATTTGAAAATTTGAAAATTAAAAGATTTGATAATTTGAAAATTAAAAGATTTGAAAATTTAATAATTAAAAGATTTGAAAATTTAATAATTAAAAGATTTGATAATTTGAAAATTAAAAGATTTGAAAATTTAATAATTTTTCAAATCTATTAGAAAAGTTTAAAAGATTGTTATAAAACTTTGAAATCATAATTTACAAAAATTGGAAAATAAGCTTAGAAAAAGAGAAATAAATTTCAAACTTATTACCATTACACTTGTTAACTTCACAGGTCACCGAAATAGCGGAAAGTTTGAATTTGACAAAATGCTTGGACACCTTGGTAGAAAATTTAAGCGGCGGAGAACGGAAAAGATTGTCGATAGGTGTAGAGATAGTCACAAAGCCGTCTGTTTTGTTGCTCGATGAACCAACCAGTGGACTCGATAGCACATCTTCAAATCAGGTTTGTTATCATTTATCAATTATTTTATACCATAATTCTATAAAAAAAGAACCCACAAAATAATGGTCCACCTTGAACAGGTAATTGGACTTCTGCATAAAATAGCGAGAAGAGGTTGTACAGTCGCCTGTGCGATTCATCAGCCCAGCAGTCGCATGATATCGCAATTCGACGATTTGTTAATTATGCATAACGGGAAATCGTACTATTGTGGAGCTTGGGACGATGTTTTCTGTACTTTCAGGGATGCAGATTACGTGTGTCCGCAATTTTATAATATATCCGAATTTGGTAAGATAATACTACTATTTAATACGTCAATACTAACATATTAACCCATTCGAGACGACGATTTTTTTCGAACACGGTCCCCAGGAGCGAAACTTATTATCTTAAGCCTTCGCTGCATGCGTATTCATAGTATTTTTCATGTAAGAAAGGCTTCAGATAATTTTTAGATTTTTTCGTACACAGTAAAACCAATGCCAAATTTTGTTTTCCTGTACTTTACAGATTTCATTAGTTCCAGAAAAATCTTATTTCGACGACTAGTTTACTCGGAATAACTGATAATTGCACATTACTGTTATTGCACACACGGTGTGCAGGCTGTCTTGTAGCCTCGGAAATCCATTGCAGACACGGTGTGCAATCGGTCTCGAATGGGAATATGTTAAACAATATACTTGTTTAACATATAAATTAATATCAATTTGATTGTAGTTCTAGAGGCTGTAACAGGAGAAAGAGACGGAGACTTAAATAGTTTGTACAGAATTAGTCGTGATAAATACTCAAAATGGAGGACACACTTCCAGCATTCCATTATAGGTAATCGTATCTTAATTGGCAATAATATTTACATTATTCCCAACTTAAATGAGAAAATGTATTTTATTGATGCTTAGTTGTGTTTTAGGAACAGACGTTACTGTTGCTCCAAAGTTATCTAGTTTTACCAACAAATCAAAGATGTCATCTATTTGGGAGGAGCAGAAGATCTTATTATTGAAAGCAATGATTTCAATCAAACGAGACAATGTTAGTACTTGTATTAAAAGTTAAAACTATCTTAGTTTCGTTTCTGTGTAATATTTCATTATTTGCTCGAATTGTCTCTCACTTGCTTGTAGACTCTGACAAAACTGAGATTTGTAGCTCATGTGGTAGTAGCTTTTCTACTAGGAATGGTGTTTTACAATTCCGGTCCTGACGCTAGTAAGATTAACAGCAATATAGCTTGCATATTTTTCATTCTGCTGTTTTTATATTTCTCGAATTCCATGCCAGCTGTGTTGATGTGTAAGTCGAAGCTTTGTTAGCATTACTTTTACGTCGAACAACCGAACGCCAGATTGATTCTTCAAAAATTTGTATTACCATATATCTTTGTTATACTTTCAGTTCCCATAGAAGCTGCCGTTTTTCTACAGGAATATTTAAATAATTGGTATCGCTTGAGATCCTACTTCTCTGTAAAAATTATATCGGATCTGCCGTTGCAAGTAAGTATGGTGATAAAATCAGCGTTCGTATTTTGGTCAAAGATACCGTTCTTAACGCGTTTAAGCGCCACGCCGGTCCCTGCGAACCGACGCTGAAATTTTCGTTTAGGCGTCGTTGGTTTCTGTGAACCGACAGTAACAATTTAAAAAAATAATACCTCATAATTCATTAATGGGTTCTGTTAAATCACATTAAACAAAGATACCACTTTCCTTTGCAGGCCTCTACAATTTTCTTCTTAAATTCTTAACTATATTGCGACCAAATGTTTCTGAATTAGTATCACACAGATAAAATAGCACACAGCCTAACGGAAAGTCGACCAAAATCGGCGTGGCGCTTAACGTGTTAATAAGATCAATTTTTTCACAGATTCTTGCGCCTTCGGTGTTCATCGTTATCACGTACTACATGACTGGTCAACCAATGGAATGTGATAGATTTTTCCGTACTTGGTTGATCTGCGTTTTAACAACCATCGTTGGACAATCATCGGGAATGCTCGTTGGCGCTGCGTTTAATGCTCATGTAATAAATCATTTGGAATGTATTTAGAATGGAGATCGTTACACACTCCCATATTCTCTTAACGTTTGCTGAATTGGAAACATATTGCATAACATTGCTGCATAGCAAATGAACTCGCAATAAATTTAAATGATTATGATTTTATGTAACTGAAAAACACGATAATACAACTTTGTAGACGCAGCATGCTAACGAGGTTCATTAATATTTTCAGTTAGGAGTTTTTCTAATTCCTGCGGTCAACCTGCCAATGATACTGTTTGCCGGATTTTTCTTAAAATTTAGCGAAGTGTCCACGTATCTTAAACCAGTGTGCTTCTTTAGTTTTTTTAGGTATGTATTATTTAGATCTGTGTTACTTTTTATGTGAAAATAATTAAATAAGAAAAAAACAAAAAAATTATTTCTGTTTTCTCGCAGATACGCATTCGAGGGTATTGTGCAGGCAATTTATGGCGGAGACAGAGAAAAATTACAGTGTCACGAAATCTACTGCCATTTACGTTTTCCTAAAAAGATCTTGGAAACAATGGACATGCCCACGGTTTCTTATTACACGACTGTGTTAGGTTTATGCGTGTGGATAATTTGTTTACAGTTGTCCACGTATTTGGTACTTAAATGGAAAGCGTACACAGCAAAAAGATGATATATTCTTAAATATATCTGTATATATTTTTTATCGAAACGATTCCATTCATTTTTTATAGGAATTATATATATATAAATATATTTTTTTACGATCGTATTGTGATATCTGTAAAATTAATAAAAAAAGTTTACCGTCAAATATAAGATTAATGGAAAGAATCAGGAATATTAAATATAAATAGTCTTATTTTTATTTAAAAAAAAAATATATATACACGAATGTATGTTCGTTGGACAATAATAAAAAAATATTTAGAAATATTTCATAACAGCTTAACTCTGTACGTAGAAACTTATAAATAATTAAAGTCTATTTGTATACTCTATTTTTTTGCTATAGAAAATTGTATCATATTGCATTTCTTCGCATATCAAATTCGTTTAACGATAAAACTTAATTTAAAGAAATTCAAATTCCTAATTCTAAAGATACAGGCAGTTCTCAAATTGTTTATATTTTGAATTAGTCATAGTTTTGATTATAATTGACTACATAGTGCTGTTATCAGTGAAGAAAAATAGGAAGCCGAATAATCTATTTTCATATAACACGCGTATTGCGATAACATTAATCCGATCTTATATAAAATGATAAGATTGTTTCTTTCATGCTGTGTGTGCAGTTTCTACGAGTTATCGTATTTTTAAATCATTATCAAGAGCAGTGCCTTACGCTTGAAAAATTTGACTCCCATGCTCGTGAATTACAATCATTGAACGCGTGCAGTTAATTTGTCAAATGACAATGTACTCTTACCAGTAAATAAATAAAACAAATATCTACTGCTTACTTATTTTGTTACTATGTAAGTAAATGGAATATTCATTGTTACAGGCATGCTTAATCGACAATCGCAACGATAGGTTATCATAAGCTTGATAAACGTATGTGCGTTGACGAAACATCCATCCCATTGCGCTACATGTAGTATCATAATCGTGAGTCCAAAGTATTTCCGTAAATATTATTTCATCGTGTAGCTCATTGTTGAAAGAACGACAAAACTCGGATGACAATATCCAAGCTTCGCGAAGTCACAATTAATTAACCACATTTTTTTCCTGGTCCCATCCATATAAATGTATTGATAAAATAATTGTATAAAAATACCTTAAATGTATAATCGATAATTAGAAATAGAAAAAGTGTAAGGAATTAGCAACGTCATAAGTTACAGAAAGATGAGCATATATGTAGAATACTTATACACAGACGTATGCGTACGATGCAAGTGGAAACCAGATTTTTTTTTTCCTCCTTGTTTCGTAGATTTTCGATATACGAAAAGTACGCTTGCATTGAGAATCGGCATTCGTTGAGCAATTTTCACGTATCACTTTTAACTTCCGAAAACTATCGTTTCGGAAAATATCATCCTAGATACACACTTAATTTACAATATAACAGCATATGTTCCTTTGCTCATTAATCTTTTGCGGTGGAATTATTAACTTTACCGAAGAAATTGATATAGAGTAACATTATATTTGACCGCGAAAGATTAATGTAATCGTACATTGGTTTAACAATTAAAAAATCCGTACGTCCATTACCAAACATAAAAAGGAAACAATTCTGGAACAATTTTGAGTTTAATCATATTTTTGTGAACACAGATTTGGCAGAAAACTTGCTTGTGAAAAAAAGTAGAATACTGATGCTTGTGGACCGGAAGTATAGATTCGTCATGAGTCTTTCATAAGATTTTCTCGTGAACTCAAAGTTGTAAATCTTGCGAAATATTGTAAACATTTATATACCTAATCAGCGAACATATTTTTTAAAACATTCGTAATCTTGCTCACAGATTCTTAAACATTTCGTTTGTTTGTTAAAAGTCACATCACTGATGCCTAACAAGTTCGAGCTTATTCCGCTATAGAGCACTACCCTGTAATAAACAAACTCGCGAAAGCAGATGAACGTAAATACAACTTCCATTCTCTTTCCACAGAGCATTTTTCAACAGTTAAACGGTAACTGTTTATCGATCACGATAAGAACGCTTTAAATTTAATCGTCAGACAGATTTGTTGGATTTATCGTACGGATATAATTTTCCATTTAAGAAGTAGATAAGCAGCGCAACGGGTTATGATAAAAATCGCGATGAGCGCCACGATATCGTTCCAAAACTGATCACCGTCCATTGCAATATCAGAGAGGAATTTTGATGGATATTTGTAATGGCAGTACAAGTTGTTTTTCTCCGTGCAGGCTAACACCGGTCGATCGAATCCGTATATAGCACTTATGAATCTGTGAATTTGATAAAAAGGAACATTTCAATGTTAGCCACTTTTTCTTTGTGTAAAGGATTTTTACGTGAGAAACCCTAAACATAAAAATTCAAAAGCAATGTAAAAAAAATATATTACCCTTCCAAACCATATCGTAGGAAACTGACGTATGTACCCCATTTGAGATAACTTGGTATATCACGTAACGACACGCCGAATCCAGCGAACATCATCAAAGGCACGGACAAAGTTGGTCCTATGAAGGTTCCGTTCTAAAATTTGACGAATATTTGTCATTTATAATCATGAAACTTATACATACTGTTATACATACTGTTATGATTAATATAATTAGTATACTAACAACTACGTCAAACACTGCTCCGATCATGAGACCAGTTCCTTGTCCTATGAAAGCGACTAATAAGCTAATTGAGAAAAACATCAGGAATCGTGTCATCTCTAACGGCTGAGATGTAATAAAATATACTATCACAGAAAAGATTAAACAACAGAATATCGAAATTGGTAAATCGACCAACGTTATTGCCGTGTAGAACGCTTTTAAACTGTACCATCTGTTGAAGTGCTCTTTCAACAGGATGCTCATTTGCATGGGAACTGAAAAATAAAAAATATTTGTTGTCAAAGATGAAGACTGAATGTTGTAAAAAAAATTGTCAAGCAATAGGAAACTTCAATTACAAGTAACTACTGTGAGCATCATCGTGGTCATCATGTGATGTATGAGAATGGAAAACAGAAGATTATAGTTATCTAAAACTCTGGCTCCGTCCACACCAGTTTCGAGGAATACCAAGCCAAGCATGAGACCGACGGATATGTTGACTATGATTCGCAAGTGTGTTAATGTCTGCAAGGACAAAAAAAGATCAATGACAACGCATTTAAAGATCAAAAGAAATCTTTTACATGCAAAAACAGACGATTTGAATATGAAATGTAAATATCTGTAACTATTGTGTGCAAACAGTGTGACAGAGACTAATAACAAATGTCAAAAGTCATACTTTAATGATGCAATTAAAAGATCGTTTATTAATACTCACGGTATCTCTTTTACACATCAGAAAGCCCCTCCAGATCAAAATTTTCATCTGGTGTATCAAAGAAGTAGCATGCAAGCCACCCTTGCTACTTGAACTTGAACTTTTCTTCAGTGGATGCAAAGCTGCAAAAATGAAAATACACATTCTTTAAGAAATCATCATTACCTAACCAAATTGAATTTATATATTTATTTTTCCATCGATGGACGCACCTCTCAGGCCTTTTGCATCCATCAGAGTATCAGGTTTCTCGAACCACTGTAAACTTTTGCCATTTTCCGAGCCCGATATTAGTAACGATATTTTATCTTCCCCGTACTCGCCGCAGGCCAATTCAATAACTGCGAAGAAAAAAAAGTTTTACAGATGAAACACGCGAGGTAATTTATACTACGCATCGTTAAACAAACAGAACAAAAAATGTGTTTGTACCGTAATCTGCTGGATTGTGGTACATAGGACACGGCAACTTGATGTTCTCTAAATAGGGGATCAACTGATTGGTTGCACCGTGGAACAAACATTCTCCTTGCGCCAATACGTAAACCTATAATTATAAATGCAAAGATAACATCCATGATGAGGTATCCAAAAAGTAAAAACTTAAATCTCCAGTCAAACGTAAAAAAAAGCTCGATTGAGATGCAGACTATTGTTATCGTGATTCAGCGGAAACAACAAACGAGTTATGCAAATGACGATGCCTGCAATAAAGGACATCTCGTACCAGGTCAAAAAGCTGAAAAAGAGAGGCGCTAGGTTGATGAATCGTGCAGACAATCGTCCTTCCTTGTCGCGCGAGTAGTTTCAGCAAATTCACCACTTGCATACAGGATGAACTATCCAGACCCCTGAAAAAAATACGGATACTGTTATACCGTGTTACGATAATTTACAGAGCGGTATACCAGCACGAGATGCATGCATATTTGTGGAATAATAAATCAAAATCCACGGTCATTTGATCTAGGATATCATTCTTGAATGTAGGTGCACTTACGTCGTCGGTTCGTCGAGGAACATAACGGTAGGATTGTTGACCAACTCCAGAGCAATGGACAGCCTCTTTTTTTGGCCACCGCTTAGTTTTTCTGCTCGCGTATTCATGTGTTCATACAGGCCCAAGGTGGTGAGAATTTCTTCGATCTGGAAGGTGGAATTTTTTGCATGTAGTTCGTTCGGTATTTCATATTACTGGTATATACGTTTCTTTCTATTAATTTATATAATAATGCGATTGCGAGGAAAATATTTATATAATTTTAAAAATATATTGACGTTTAAGAATCCAACGCAAGCGCTAGTTTTTTGTAATTAATTTTTAGTAGAAGTTAAATTTCTGCCGAAGCGTTTAGTATTCATTACTTTTCAGCGAGTGTGAAACATGTTAACGCGTAGCATAGAACCCTCAGATTTTTTTTTTTCGATTAAAACCTTGAAAGATTAACAGAGAGAACTTCTTTGTGTTGACGATGCTAGCGTCCAACAAATATTCGACTGTTCTCGTAGGTACCAGAGATTCGTTTATCTTATCACACTTTCATGTTGTAATTGGCCAACGATGCATTTCAAAATATTTAGTTCTTGGCAATCGACCCCGGGTATAAGCCGCTACCTACTATCGTTTCCTTCTCGTATCTGGGAGTACTCGTGGGCAGCTTGAGGTCAGCGGCGACTCTCATGTTCTCAATGACTGTCAACAAAGCCTCCAAGCGATCATCCTGGGTGATATACGCGCTACATCTGCGACGATCATGCGGAACACATCAAAACAGTTAGAAATAGGATCACAATAAATTCTTTTTGTGTTACAATTCTTTAATAACAAATACACAGGGTGATCTTGAAGTTAGCAACAGAAACAGTCTTAATATTGGTGCATTATAATTATAGAAAAAAAAAGTTTAACCTTCTTTTTAAAAAACAGAAAAAAAGTTTAACCTTCTTTTTAAAAAACAGAAAAAAAGTTTAACCTTCTTTTTAAAAAACAGAAAAAAAGTTTAACCTTCTTTTATTTTAAAAAACATAAAAAATAGAAAACCGTGTCCATAATACCGACTTATTTTTTATATTATCTCGACACATTTTCCCTCCACTTGCACTAATAATAAAAAACCAATATCAAAGAAAGAAAAAAAAAAAGAAAAAAATTAAAGGACCTTCAAAATTATCAAATAAGATTCTTATTGTCATATATAATGGTACCAAACAATCTAATACCAGTACCACATGAATTACCCTGTATTTTGTCATTCAACAACGTTAAACGTCGCATTGTTCGTACAGCGCGAAAACAATTTGCAACAAAACAACGCTCACTTTCTAAAAGCATTCATTTGTCTGGTACGACCGTTGATGTAGACCGTGCCATTGACGCCGGTAGTCCTGAATCCCGACAGGATATCCAGCAAGGTCGACTTCCCTGCCCCGGATGGGCCCATTAAGGCGGTTAACTGTTTCGCTGGAAGTCTTCCATTGATTCCGTGTAATATCTCCTTTTGACCTGCAACAAGTCCATTATGACTTA
>SMSQ01019617.1:0-25169 GCA_019453375.1 Ctenoplectra terminalis | reverse complement strand
TTTCGCAACAGCACGAAACGAAATTTTGTTTCTTTTCGAGAGAACTATAAAAGGCACGAGAAGGAAGTTACATCTTTAATCCTCTGTCCGAGGAACAATGGTCGACGGGGATGGGGTGCGGCCATGGTTTCTTGCTAGAATTCTCTCCTCGATTTTTGCTTACTTCCCGGTGGAATCGTTTTCTCGAGATTGTTGCGAATTATACTGTTTAATTTTATGCTGTTACTTTTTTTTTTCTTTTTTTTTCTTTTTTTTTCTTCGTTAATCTCGGGTTTAGGATAAAGTACGTACCAGATACTGTTTTAATTTCGTACAGAGGAAATGGAGTTTAAAATTTCTTGCTTTGATGTTTTCGTTGAACGAATTAAAAAGAAAGAAAAAAAAGATTGTTGGGTCGAAAATGAGGAAAAGGCTGATGGCGCAAAAAGGGTAACGCGTTGTTTAACGCGGGATGAAAAGGGGTTGAAAAATCGATCGCGCGATGCCACTTCCTGGAGCGTTGCATATCGAAAGTACGTCCTCTGCTGTCACCGACGAAGACGAATCGTGCGTGACACGAGCCACGACGGACTATTATTGAAAACTTTTCAGCAAGGTGACGACTCGATCCAACGAAGTTGCTTTAATTCTTTATATTGTCCGACGATATCTTCCGACGATATCTTCCGACGATGTCTTTCGACGACACCCTTTATCGCTAATATTTCTTTAAAAAAAAGCTCGATGTTTGCGCAATTACGAGTCAAAAAAGCGTTTCACTGTATCGCGATTTGCATACATTTCGTCGTTGTGCCAGGAATTATGCATAATTATCTGCAATTATTATACGAGGGGCGGATCTCGAGCTTTGGACGCGGTTAACAACCTTTCCGGTTACGAGCAAGCTCCTTTAAACTCTCAAAAGAGGGTGTTTCGAAACTCTATGGAAAATAGAGGGAGGAACGAACGTCTGGGGAAAGTAACCGATTACAAATGAAGTTGCCGTGGCACGCGTTGTATAAAGAAATTTTAAGCGATGTACCGGAGTTTCCGGCGGGGCGTTTCCGCTCAAAGGTGAATGGGGTATTGATATTTACGAGGACGGGGAATTTCTGAACGCCGAGAATTAAGTGGCAAGGAAACTCGGTGCAAAGGTGTTTGTGGAAATGGTGTATTTAAAATTTGAGGAAACTTCACGGAGATGGGGTAAAAGTGGAGGAAAAAGGCTGATAATGAAGGGAACCAATTAAGGTTTTCAAAGGGTAGATTTGTGAGAGTATGATTATAAAATTTGTGTAGCGTAAAAGTGTTCCGTAGGGTAACAAGTTGGAAATTTTCAAAGGTGGGGCTCGTAGAGATTAAAATTTTGAATGGACGGATTTTTTTATTTCCAAGAATATCGCGGTGGTTATTTAAATTTTATTTTAATTTTATCTAAATTTTATTTCAATTTTATTTTCAAGATGACGTAATACGGGAGTTTGTATTGTGGCAACTGACAAAGGGACGAAGCGGTAAATGTGATTACAATTAATATATGAGAAATTGAAGTCAGTTGTTATCGAACGCGGGTATCGATGGTAAAAATGTTTTAAAAAAAGGAAACCGATATTTGTCGCGCGATCCAACGATCGCCTTTGACGAAGTACAAAAGCGTACCCTTTCGCGTGACATTTTGCATTTATATTTCAACGATTCTCAGAAGGCCCGATTTCAGCGGTACGAAATTTCTCCATTAAAATTTGAATTAATATTTACGAAAGCAAAATGCACAGGCGAACGGTTCGATTGTGTTTCATCGGTAGAATTATCGAACGGAATGTCAATATCGAGTCAAATTTCATGTGCGAATGATAACAATAATTATTCCCGACGAGCTTCGATTTTTCCATTCGGCATCGGAATAATTGTCGGGTAAAAAAAATTTGTTAACCGTTCGAAAACAATAAGTGTATGTTTAAGGAAGACAATCAGATTTAAGCTTTTACATTTTTCATGCCACGTTCCTTTTCTTCCTTCAAAAATAAAAGCACAATATTTTCCCTTTTCTTCCTTCCTACAATAGGATTGTTTATCTTTTCTCTTCTCTTCCTTAAGAAACAAATTTTATTCTTTTTTTCCTTCGGCGAAACGGATTTCTTCTCTTTCTTTCGAAAATGGATCTTTCTCCTCTTTCTCCTTCAAAAATAGGATTTTCACCTTTTCTCTGTTCCTCAATTTATTTCTTCGAGGAAAAGAATTTTTTCCCTTTTTCTTTTGTTTCGAAAACAGGATTCCCTTCTTTGCTTTACGAAAAAAGGATTTCTTTGTTCCATTATCCGCAGTTTTACATTGCACAGCACCGATATGTTTTAGTAATAAATCCAGTATGTTTCGGTTTCATGAAGTTAAAGCTGGTAACGACACTCATCGCTGGAACAGTGAGTTGTGAAGATGCAGCATTCGAAAAACCACCATCAGCTCGAAACAGTTCTCACAAGGATGCTTTTTCAGCTCGGCGTATCGTTCTGAAGCGTCCACGACGCTTTCAGTTAATCATCCCTTTAATTACGACGATCGGGTCAACTTTCTCGTTTTACGCGGCGGTCGTGTCGGAAACGAAGCGGAGACAGAATTTTAATTGGGGGAACCGGTTAAACGAAAACGCGCCGAACAAGTGGGTCTGGTTGTTGTTTTTCCACACGTTCTGCCTGGAAAGCTGCGATTCAATTTCCTGCTAACGAGCCGGACCGGTTAAGAAACTTTCGGCAACATTTCGCACGCATGGTGTCCATTTTTTTTTTTTTTTTTTTTTTTTTACCGAATCGATCGTGTTTTTTAAATGTTGCAAAAGTTGGTGGAGCATCGTAGGAGCGTGTAAAATTGTTGATTCGACGGAGCGATGCACCGCTTTTGAATATCGCGAAAATTAATCCTTTGATGGCCGAGCGCCTTTGGTAATTTATGAATCGAGCTTTATTAATTTTATACGAGACCTTTGACCATTCACGAGCACACGTTATGATTTTGTTTCGCAGCTGGTACAGCTAAGTTCGATGTTACCTATATAATTACTTTCTTTAGATAAAACGGGCTATTGTACGATTAATTTAAAAATATTTCCTTCTATCGTGTCTCATAAAATTTTCAATATCTTAAGGCAAATTATTTTTTTAATTCGCTGAATATCCCTCTGTGTTAACACTTTGNTTTTTTTTTTTTTTTTTTTTTTTTTTTACCGAATCGATCGTGTTTTTTAAATGTTGCAAAAGTTGGTGGAGCATCGTAGGAGCGTGTAAAATTGTTGATTCGACGGAGCGATGCACCGCTTTTGAATATCGCGAAAATTAATCCTTTGATGGCCGAGCGCCTTTGGTAATTTATGAATCGAGCTTTATTAATTTTATACGAGACCTTTGACCATTCACGAGCACACGTTATGATTTTGTTTCGCAGCTGGTACAGCTAAGTTCGATGTTACCTATATAATTACTTTCTTTAGATAAAACGGGCTATTGTACGATTAATTTAAAAATATTTCCTTCTATCGTGTCTCATAAAATTTTCAATATCTTAAGGCAAATTATTTTTTTAATTCGCTGAATATCCCTCTGTGTTAACACTTTGTTGACCGGGAATTTTACACAGAAACTATGTCATGTCACCGGCTATTATCTTGTAATCGAATATGGAGGTAAAACGTTCTGAATAAACTGCAATAAATTTTATCACGATTGCTGAGGAAAGGATTTATTTTGGAGAATTTGGAAACCTGATTTTTACTATCAACGTAATTTGTGATATTAGGTTTTTTTATTCTGTAATATCTTGTTTGAATAACCGTTTTATCGTTTAGGTTCGAAAAGACGAGTTAACGCGTCATCGGTCAGCAACGTTTCGGTACGAAAAGACGAGTTAACTCGTCACCGGTCAGCAAAGTGTTAAGAGATTTATGCACCCTCTGTCTCAAAAATAACCGAAATGGCTGTAAAAATAACAGAACTGGTTAGATCTTGACAAAAATCATTTTGTT
Source organism: Ctenoplectra terminalis (assembly GCA_019453375.1). NCBI lineage: Eukaryota > Metazoa > Arthropoda > Insecta > Hymenoptera > Apidae > Ctenoplectra > Ctenoplectra terminalis. The sequence goes on along the minus strand of SMSQ01019617.1, from coordinate 21,178 downwards.
TGTTCGAAATATTCTCCCCGGATAGAGATACAACGATTTGCACGTTCAAAAAGTGCATCGAATGACCTTTTTATGTTCCCGATTGGAATCGTGTTGAAATTGCTCGTCGTTGTTCGTTGAATATCTTCAATTCATGCAAAGCGGTTTCCTTTCGCCAAATGCAGCTTAAGGAACAGAAAATAGTCGCGAGGAGCCGAATAGGGTGAATACGGGGGTTGTTGAAGTAAAAAAATTTGTTCTTCTACCACAGAATTTAATATTGGTTCTTTGCTCTTTATTCATTTTTCTGTCACTTAACCCTCTGACTGCGGAGCACTCTCATTTTGTCGCGTACCGCGTGTTCTATCGGTGTTCGATTGATTATCCAACAAGCAACTAAGTTTCCATTCTAATTCTTCGGTTGTGCTGTATTAAATAATATCAGCGAAGCATTCTCGAGCATCTATTATTTATTTAATATATTATTACTTACGATTTGAACTGCGATATGATCCAGCGAACGAAATGTCACGAAATTTTCAGACGTTATCACCAATGATTAACAAATTATAAACCAATCTACCATTAACAGACAGCGCCGCTAGATTTGTCAAACTAAAGCCATTCCGGTATATTTTCGGGACACTGATGCACGTCAACTTTCTTCCAAATAAGAAAAATATTCATCCGATTTCCGAAGATATTTCATTTCAAGGAAAATATTCAACAGATCGCGTTATAAAATAATCGTTCACCGTAATAAATTAATAGCTTCATTATCCAAACTAAACACACAAAAAAAAAAAAAAAAATAAATAAATCGACCAAAAGAGAAAAGAACGAAATAAAATTCAAAGTAAACATTTTTATTCCGTGTCGACGAGGTTATCCACAATTAAGATATCTCGACGCGGTCGCAATAATCCATTTTCATCGCCGCTTAATTGGAAGCCATCCCTCGGCAACATTTAATAATCCTTTATCGATGCAGATTCCTCGCGATACGATCTCCTTCTCTCAATTACGATTTTCCATTTTACCTGGCCCACGGACCGCTTAATTCCCATTCGACGGAGAACCGTCGAAACTTGAACGTGACATGGGGTTTGAAAGGCGGACGAAAAGGGGGTAGCGGAATAAGTTGAAAAGTCGAACGCCTGACGGGGGCAATGTTTAATCGAGGGGAGGATTTCGTTTGCCGGTACTTTTAGAAACTTTCCAAACGGCTTCCCAGCGGTGCCCACGGTTATTATGTCAACTAATTACGCTCAATATCGTCACTCTCGACGGGAAACGCCTAGTAATGGCGTCCCCTGGCGTTCGCAGGTAAATTTTCGCAATAAAAGGACGGATAAACGAAGTTGCGCGGCAAACGCTGGGCTAATTGTTCAAGTAAAATTCTTCTTGGCAAATTGAGACTGAGCGTGTGCTTCCTTTAATGTTTTTGGGACTTTGAGTGGAATCTTTGATGGATAGAGCCTGTAATTAATTGTCTTCTGGCGGATGAAATTGCAGGGGAGCCTGTCGAACCTTCAATTTATCGAATAACTTTGAAAAATTGGAATGCGTATGGAATGTATTATGATGTGCAAAGAGAAACGGTTGTCGTGATCGTCTTGAATAATTCTGTTGACGATGCACAGATCGAACTGCATTTTTATCGCACGATATGGTTCAGAGAGTCTAATTTTCATCAAAATTGAATTTTTTGAAGTTCTTTACATTTTTGTACATTTGAGATCGTTTTATTCGATTTCTGAGGAATTAAAAAAGTATCGTGATTTGATCAGGATTTTTGCTTCGTCTTCGATTATTCGATTAATCTTCAATTATTAGATTTTTTTGTTTTATATATTTCGTATCGACGAGTTTATTACTTGAAACGAATTTTTGGAATTTTAAAAGATAATGTAACCCAATATTCACTGAAAGATAGTTAAACGAACGAGAGGTTTAATTTTCAACGGATGGTCACAATAAAACACAACGATATCAGATTTTTCTCGTCGAAAATGAGAGCACGCAGAAAGAAAATGTTTGCACGAAAGCCGATGGAACAAATTGTTCCTTCTTTTTCATACATTTTTTTTTTTCTTTCTTTTTTTCATTTTTTCATGCAGCGAATGTGCATGTTACAGAGAGGTCCGTGTCTATCCGTTCGTGCGTTACCACTCGAGGATCATGAATTTTTATAAGGCCCGATAAGAAGAGTACCGGGAACCTTGTTCCATACGCGTTCCCTTTTATCCGGCTAAACTTTAATAAGACAGTCACGGAATTCATGAAAATTTTTTTTTTCAACAAAACAAGCCGTGCACGGTGCTCGCGTTTGCACGTGTATCGTCTTTTAAGATAATGCACGCTTTTTGCAGTTTAACCTACCCTCGGAAGGGGTAGCGACGCGCACGAATCTGAATAATGAACAGCATCGAAGGCATTCCATTAGAGTGTTATGTGACAAAGAAATTAAAATTTTTTAATATTTTTGCCGTTTGTGTACTCGTACAGGTGGAATCGTGTTGCTTGGATTCGAATATCTGAGAATTAAAAAATTCGTAAGCTTGAGAATTAAAACAATTGGATATTTGACAATTTATAAATACAGAGCTTGAGAAATTTAAATTCTATATTTATTTGTATTCTTATAGATGAGAAATCGTGTTGCTAGGATTCGAATATCTGAGAATTTAAAAATCCGAAAGTTTGAAAATTAAAAAAATTGGAAATTTGATAATTTATAAGTACAGAGCTTCAGAAAATTAAATTCTATGTTTATTTGTGTTCTCATATATGAGAAATCGTGTTGCTGGAATTCAAATATCTGAGAATTTGGAAATTCGTAAGCTTGGGAATTAAAAAATTTGGAAATTTGATAATTTATAAGTACAGAGCTTGAGAAATTTAAATTCTATGTTTATTTGTGTTCTCATACATGAGAAATCGTGTTGCTAAGATTCGAATATCTGAGAATTTAAAAATCCGTAAGTTCAAGAATTAAAAAACTTGGAAATCTGACAGTTTATAAGTACAGAGCTTTCACAAGTTTACAAAAGAAAAAGTTGGAAGATCCGTAAATTTAAAAGAAAAAATTCCAAACGTCAGTTTAATAGGATAAATGCATGGAAATTGAAAGTTTAATAGGATAAATACATGGAAATTGAAAGTTTAATGGGGTAAAGAGAAAGTCGACGCTTTAAATATAAATTTAGGTGGAACGAAGGGGCAGAGCCTACAAGCTTAATGTACCAGAAACATTAAAGTCCGACTGNAAATCTTATAATTTATATGTACATAAGTACATGAGCTTGAAAAATTTAAATTCTATATTTATTTGTGTTCTCATATATGAGAAATCGTGTTGCTAGAATTCGAATATCTGAGAATTTAGAAATTCGTAAGCTTGGGAATTAAAAAATTTGGAAATTTGATAATTTATAAGTACAGAGCTTGAGAAATTTAAATTCTATGTTTATTTGTGTTCTCATACATGAGAAATCGTGTTGCTAAGATTCGAATATCTGAGAATTTAAAAATCCGTAAGTTCAAGAATTAAAAAACTTGGAAATCTGACAGTTTATAAGTACAGAGCTTTCACAAGTTTACAAAAGAAAAAGTTGGAAGATCCGGAAATTTAAAAGAAAAAATTCCAAACGTCAGTTTAATAGGATAAATGCATGGAAATTGAAAGTTTAATAGGATAAATACATGGAAATTGAAAGTTTAATGGGGTAAAGAGAAAGTCGACGCTTTAAATATAAATTTAGGTGGAACGAAGGGGCAGAGCCTACAAGCTTAATGTACCAGAAACATTAAAGTCCGACTGTAATGTACGGAGGGGTGAGTAGACAAATACGTAAGTTTGTTGCAGCGATGGAAAGGCTCGAAATGTACATTTAATACGATAGGGGAGAAGGAGACCCAGTGAGAAACGGTGAAATCCTCAAGTTTAGTATAAGTAGACGAGAGATCCAAAATCCGAATACATATTAATCTTGTAAGAGTCAGAAAGGATGGAGCTACTATAATCCTTAGCTCAGTATAACAAGAGAACTATTTTCTGAAAACCTAAATTCGATGGAGTGGAAGGTAACGAAACTGTACCAATGTAAATTCAAAAGTTTAATACAGAGTTTCGGACTTCCAACTCCAAATTTTGATATAACAGAAACCAGAGACTCCTAATGCAAACCTTAACCCTACAAAAAAAATTCAAAACACATCTAAAAACAACCGATATTAACCAAATACCCAAAGATATCGCGCCACGATAATATACAAAATTAAAAATTTATGTTTACGAAAGGAAAAAGGATATTTGTAAAATGCACAAAAGCAACTACTTTCACAAGCAGTAGTAACTTTTTCTGTTCAAAATAAAACTTCTTTTCTTCGGTGATAAAGAATCGTACGGAGTGCGAAGTGTTAAAATAAAAAAAAAAAAAAAGAAAATCACATATTCTTCTATCCACAATATTTTTATCCCAGTTAACCCTTCCTTGCACGATTTCTTTACCTTTCAAAGAAACCACATTTTTAAATACCGAAAAGCGATAATACTAAAAGAATAACGATAAAAAAATATTTTTCTTCAAAAAATGACTCGAAGAAAAATTGTAATCAACATCTTTGACGGTAAATGAATCACGTTACAGGAATAAAAAATAAAAAATATATACAGTTTGTCGCATATTCGCGATACAATGCAACGAAGAGAGTTAATCGAAAAGCGCTTCGCAATCAACGCTTCATAAATTTCCAGCCAGCGTAAAGTAATTCCGTAATACAATTTTCCCCTCGCTCAACGATGTACACATTGTAAGCTAATATTTTCATCACAACCACCGTCATTAATTTATTTATTACGTCTCCTATTCCCCCCTGTTCGCTCGAAGCGTTTTAATTTCTAAATTGTTCCACCATCCAGTCGACGGAAACCTTTCAATTCCTGGCCGGCGCATCGAGCGGAGGAAAATTAATTTTCCCAGTGTTTCCTTACTTTTCGTTTTATCCGGCCAACGCACCATTCAATCGTCCGCGTGTACACTCGGGGCCATTCGAACGGCCGTTGAAAGGCAGCCGCCAAAGTCAACGTGGCATCAAAACCTGCGAATGGCGTGGCGTGCTGTGTAAAGGGAAACCGTTCTGGACACGAAACGTTCGGTTGGTTAACGTTAACGTTCGTTAACGCCAGTCTTTAGACAGAACAGATCGAACGCGTCTCATCAACGCACATCAATCGTCGGTTCGCTGCACAGGCGTTGCCTGATTGGCAGAGGCGGACATTTTCTCTCTTGGATCGACAAAATGGCGCGGTTGGTTGGGTTTTATGGGGCAGATAGGTCTGCTTAACTGTTGGACGATCTGGTCTATTACAGGTGTATTAACCCCTTTGCTTACCATTTCTTCGATCTTCGTGCATATTAGCAATAGTTATTCACGTCCTTGACGCTCTGTCAAACGCGACGTATTTAAATATTACATGTATTTCGTATTTGCTAATTTTTAATCCTGTAAATTTAAATTACAGTTAAAATTGAACTTTATCATAAATATTGTGTCTTTTTATTGTATTTTAACCGGAATCGACGCCACGAGTGTGACTCGTGGTTATAGGGCAAAGGGTTAAATACTATCTTTAGACATGGTGTTCGAAATTTTCGTAGCGTTCCGCTTTTGAAGTTCTATCCGGTTTCCTCTAACAGACGTTTTTTGGTCTTCGGTTTAACTTAGGGAAGGAAGGAAATTGTATGAAATGTTTATGATTACTCGTTAGCGATGCTAAGTATAAAAAAAAAAACCTAATTAAGATGCAACGAGTGCGTAAAATATTGCGAGTTACATCTATTTACAAGCTCAAAATATGGTGCTTTGGCCCTCGAAGACTTTCTTTCTTGTTCGTTTGTTAATTTATAGCGGCCGTTCCTTCAGAATGCTTCTTTTCCCAGTCTCTAGGCCAGTCCTCCCTTTTTCTTTGGCTCCTGCGTAACTTTTTCGCCCCCTCGATACGTCTTGCAGTTTCTCCACGGGGCATGAACTTATGAAGGGGGTAGTTTCCAGGGGGTCAACTCGAACAGCCGCCCTGGCAGCTAATTAAGCGAAATAATGTCTCTGCTCGACTGGAGTTATCATTGAAAATAAAAGAGGGGTGTATCTCTTTGAGTGATCGTCGCAGGTCGAAGCCGTTCCAGGCTTCGATCGATGTCGCTGAGAAATTGTTTAACTCTTCGATAGATTGTTCGCTTTGCGAGCAGTTTCGCCGTAAATTGGCGAACGTGTGCTCGATTGACGCTAGAAGTAATCTTGGTTGGCTAGAAGTATTCTTGTAATTTGAAATAAAGTCGAAATCTTTGTATCTTCGATACATTACAAAAAAAAAAAAATACTTTCTCGATTGCATATTGGAAATTTAGTATCCTGGATTTATCCAATTTTTCTTCTTTTTTCTTTTCTTTTTGTTAATAGAAATTCTGATAATAAAATTAATACAACTCGAGAAGAATATACCAAGTATTAAAATAACAATTTTTCTGTGTATTCTGATAAATAATAATTCATTTAAATATTTTTCTACGGCAATGCAATTTTTAATTCTTCCTTCGTCGAAAATTCTTGGCCTCCTTGGAACGTATAAGGTTATTTCAAACTGAAATATTTTATATTCCTCCACAACAATCTTCCTGCGATTCTCAAACGAAATTAAACAGAATTATTTTTTACGATTCAGAAACTGACAGGTGCGATAACATTACAGGAAAATATCGGGTATCACTTCAATTTCCAGCAGAGAAATCACTCAATGCTGGACTGTCGCGAAGCTTATAAAACACTCTGTATCGCGCGGGCCAGCCAGTCGTCGAGCTATCGATTTCTCACGAGCATTCTGGTATCGCTTACTGCAGGATAAAGTAGTCCGTACGTGTTCGACGCCAATAACTCAAACTCGCCGCTGTCGTCGCGATATTTTGTTGGCGTGTATGACAAAAGGCGCAGTAACGCGCGAGGACGACAAAATGGCGGAACACGAGTACGAAGGAACAGCGAACAAAAAAAAGAAAAGAAAAAAGAATAAAAAGCAACAGCCACGAGAGAAATTGGTAAGGGAAAATGCGTAAGGTGGATGATCGAATGCTGCGATGGAAATGCTTCTATTTTTGAGGCATTATTGATTTGGCACAGTTGTTTGCGATTTTTTAGAGTAACATCAGTTGCATCGAAACTTTTTTGTGAAAGAAAAATTGAATGTTTCCTATTTTTTTTTTTTTTTTTTTAAGTTTCTTTTTTTTGGAATACGAATTTTTATTTAAACCGGTATAACACTATACATATGTACGCGAATATATTTTTTAGCTTTAGTAGTGTCACCGTACAATTGATTCGCAAGAGTTATTAGTTTCTGATTTAAATACCAAAGCGTGCAAGTAACTAGTATTTTTCTTTTCAGAAGCAAAGAAAATTTTGATTATAAAAAAATTAATTATTGAAAAGTTAGGAGTACAGTTATCAGTGTTACATTTTTCTCGTGCAGTTTGAGCTATAGTTTTCTGTAAAAAAAAAATAAAAGTCTGGTATTTTATATAGTAATTTTTATGCAAGGGGTCGCTATAAATCTTACAATAATGGCTGGCAGGTCAGTTTGCACGTATTTACTTTTCCATGGTTGACTCTCGACCAAGTTTGTCGAATGTGTGTATTTACTCGTTTCACAAAAGCGTAAATGCGTTTCTCTGTGCAGCTAAACAGACCTTTCGACGTAATCTAAAATTAATTAGTTGGACGCTGTGGTGAATGTTTCTGTAGGCCAGGTTGATACTTAAAATTCTTTTTGTTAAGCCACAGGCTCGAGCTATCAAAGTGGAAGTTAAATAGGATAATTAATCCGTAAAATAGAGGGAAAAATATTTATTATGTAATTAACATTTACGCGACGCAGAGGAAGACCATTGAAAAAGCAATGGATTTCGTTAGGAGCACAGTTGGTTAATTTAAATATTGTCTTATTTTCTGAACAATTTCAATCTTTTCCCGGCCGCTTCAAAAAGCATGGTTCGTTAAAACAATATCCAATTTAGCTTTTTATTTTACCCTCGAATCACGAATATTTTTCTACAATACCTGTTCTTTAATACTCATTAATTCGTACAAGATTTTCAATCATCGCATCAATCTTGCACCAAAAAAATGATAAAAGAATAAGTTACTTATATTAATTCTCACGATTGCTGAAATACTTTCCGAACAACATTTCGAACAAGCAACCCCTTCATCCTATCGTTTATAATTTCTAGAATTTTTTCAAAAACTCTCAACGTCTGAACTACTTCCTCCCCAAGAGTACCGAAGTAAGAAAGAAGAAAAATAAAAAAAAATAACCACATTCAAGGTTCCACTGTTAATCCTCTAATTTTCTCCATTCTCCCTTCCTCCATCACCAAGACCACCATCACAATTACCACGACAAAATGAAGGATCCCTTCAAAATTACCACTATCACAATATTTTCTCTTCGCATCTCCCCTGTACTATATTTTAACTCCCCGGCTACCACTCTTTCCATCCTCTTTCCTCCCCCTAAAATCTTTCACCGAAGCACCATTACAATTACCAATTCCACGCGGCAAAATGAAGCATCCCTATCGCCGGGAGCCACCGGGAGCTCAATATTTTCCCTTCAGCGGTGGCTCATTCGCCGACTAATTTGACCCTTTCGGCGAAACACGGTAGTCTTCCGTTCCTCGTGTCCTCCGCCCTTTAATAATTCACAATTCGCCAAGGATACTGGGAACAGAGAATAATCCGTGTCTGTGGGTACGCTGATACAACGTATCATTCTCGTGTCACGAGTTTATTAAGTGTATTAGCATGGTCCTCTCGCTACGAGCGACGACCCGAATAGGATATGCGACCGTGACGTTGGTATGCGATGTTTAGCGGACGTATAATAAGCTGGCGGAGCTTTCTGTTTCGTGCCACTGCAGTGTCACGTCCTCGATATTTGTTTCCCTCTAATAAAGCCGCGTCTGGGTGAAATCGGGGAGCGCGAGGACCGAAAGGGGCGAAACTGTTCGGCTTTTGGATCGGTAAAAGTTTCTTGGAGGAAACGACCGTGCATGGAATTCGCGACCGAAGTCGTAGCACGCGACGCGACTCTCGATTCGACCATCAATTTCAATCATAATTGTTTTGGCTACCTTCTTCCGTGCTTTGCTGCGGGATTGGCTTGGTTTAAGGTTCGAATTAAAGCGGAGGAGAGGAGACAGAGGTGCAGTCGAAGGTTATCGGTACTGTCGGGTGGAGGGTTTGTTTTAGAGACAGAGATTGTTTTTGTTGGGACGATGATCGGTAGGATTTGTAATTATCGGCTGTTAGGTGGTTTGTTGCTGTTCTTGTGAATTTTTGACCGTTTAGTTTTTTATCGTGGGATGGTGTAATTTTAATTTTGGGGGGTTGTATTGATTCTTGCGAGGGAGGGGTACATTTATGTTGCGGTGTAAGTGGAAAAGTATTGGAGGATGCGAGGAAAGTGTGGGTCGAGTGAAGTGTTAGGAGAGATTAAGGTGCGAGTGAAGAGTGTTTGGGTTGAGTAAGGTGCGAATGAAGAGTGTTTAGATTGAGTAAGGTGTGGATGAAGAGTGTTTGGGTCGAGTAAGGTGGGAATGAAGAGTGTTTGGCCTGAATAACAATTTTTATCAGAATGAAAATGCTTAAGAGATAAGACTGAAAATATGAACTCAGAGTGAGTGAATTCGTGATCGAATGTAAGCGTGTTGATGAAGTTATAAAAGGTAATGGAGAATGAAGAAGTGGGCTTTTTATTGTTTGTTCGTCTAACAAGTTGTAAGAGTAAAAAAATAAGCGTCGCATATTTTTAATAAACTTGAAATTCCAACCAAAAATATTACCACTCGTTAATATCTCCACAGTATTATGTGAATATTAATGGTAAAAATAGAGTATTAAGAAAAAATGAAGTCGGCGTTATAAGTTAATAATTAAATTATTATTATTATTCACCCTTTGCGGACGAGCACTTTTAGGACAGTTCGAAGATAATTTTTATATGTAATATAGCTGTGAATTAAATGTCTAAATAATTTAGTATAAAGTAAAATAAAAAAAGGACAAATTGTTGACACACTGTTGATATCAATATATGTAGGGTACGCGAGAGATTTTAAACGATACTGAAAATAAAAATTTGACTAGCTTAGGTAGGAAAAATAATTAGGTTTTGATCCGGAGAAGTTACATATTGATGTAACATGTTGCAATAAGGAACGAGTCAGAAGCTAGTACTTACAGTCTTACCTATGCAAATTAGCCTCGCCGGCNGATAAGACTGAAAATATGAACTCAGAGTGAGTGAATTCGTGATCGAATGTAAGCGTGTTGATGAAGTTATAAAAGGTAATGGAGAATGAAGAAGTGGGCTTTTTACTGTTTGTTCGTCTAACAAGTTGTAAGAGTAAAAAAATAAGCGTCGCATATTTTTAATAAACTTAAAATTCCAACCAAAAATATTACCACTCGTTAATATCTCCACAGTATTATGTGAATATTAATGGTAAAAATAGAGTATTAAGAAAAAATGAAGTCGGCGTTATAAGTTAATAATTTAATTATTATTATTATTCACCCTTTGCGGACGAGCACTTTTACGACAGTTCGAAGATAATTTTTATATGTAATATAGCTGTGAATTAAATGTCTAAATAATTTAGTATAAAGTAAAATAAAAAAAGGACAAATTGTTGACACACTGTTGATATCAATATATGTAGGATACGCGAGAGATTTTAAACGATACTGAAAATAAAAATTTGACTAGCTTAGGTAGGAAAAATAATTAGGTTTTGATCCAGAGAAGTTACATATTGATGTAACATGTTGCAATAAGGAACGAGTCAGAAGCTAGTACTTACAGTCTTACCTATGCAAATTAGCCTCGCCGGCGTAAGCATATCTTGTAGCAATAATGCACCATATGGCACGAACTATACAGTATTACATCGAGATAATGCGATACGCATGTAAATTCAACTAATACCTATGTACGCGACACTAAAGTTCTCAAAGATAGGTTGGAACAATCGTCCAACATTACGGAGATGGTAATTCGTGAGTTGAATACTGAACGCTAAAAGCACGAACAATGATGTTAACTGTTTACGTGAACGAACAAAAAAACTGTCACTGTATACCATTCGGATAAACAATTTTCAGGATTATAGAAATGAAATATACGTCGGAGCTTAAAACGAGTACTTTAAATTCAAATATAAAATATACACTCTCCAGAGACTCGCGATGCTCTGAAACACTATTCTACGCTTTAATTAAACCAAGTTCAACTTTCGCTCAAATAAAGTTAAATCAAACTAATCTCAACTAAACCTTCCGAATCCTTTTGAATTAAATACAAGGATCTGAAACTGATCCAAAGAAACAATTAGACCCAAGATAAAAAAATCACTTTCTTCTAAAAAGGATTCCACACGATTCAACGATCAATCATTTACGACAAACATGGAAAAATGTAAAAATAAAAAAAATATATATAAAAACTTGAATGCTTAAAATTTGAACGCAAAATCGACATATATTTTCCAGAAACCCACTGTGTTCTAACACCAGAACTACCGAAGTGGTCAAAACGACTGGTTCACAAGTTCTCACAAGTTCAAGAAGATCCTCGGGAACTTTTCGTAATTTCCTGCAACGAATACAAATAAAGATCTATCTCCCTTGCATTCAATATTTCTTTCAAATACCTATTTCTTTCAATCATTTGGCAAAAAATATATACAATTTAATCGTCGGTAGCTCTAAAGTACCAGACTGCATTATTTCAATGAAATTCAACACTAACCGAAACTAATCTAACTCAAACGAATCAAGAATTTATTTATCATTTTAATTTTTCTAACATTTAATATCGTAGCCTTGAATTTTCACAAAATGTTTCTCGTTCAGAATCGTGTATTAATAACGAACTCGAGACAGAGAACAAAAGTAGGTTTCTTAATTTGCTGAAAAATTTAGCGAACTATTTTCTTTTTTCTTTTTTTTTTTAAATGATCTATAATATGTTGATAAGACTTCTACGTGATAAATTTAACGGTCTCTTGTTGATAATTATTCAAGAATAGAACCACGATCAGAAACCACTCGAAGAATCCAGCGGAGACAATCGAAAATTGACATATTCCCGGTGAAAAAAAATCCAACAGACCCAGTTTACCTGACCCAGACACGGATCAACTCCCTACCGAGACCAGAAATGCTCGATCATGTAACACCGGTCAGTGAGCGACGATAAAAGATTAATTCGTTCCATTGACGCTGGTCGCTCAAGGCGATCCCTGGTTCCCCGGTTAATTTCAAGGGAAACGAGCCTCAATAATTCCGCGACCAATCGCAAACAGCATTGTACCGATGTCTCAAGGATGTTAGGTCTTCCGGTTACGTTTCATAGCGTGCAATATGCATGGCCGTTGACAAGGGTGCACACACGTTAAAAACACGATTGCTCCTGTCTCTCGATCAAAGCTGTTACGGCTATGTGTTTGCGGAATCGGTCCGTGAATCTCTCTGTCTATTGGCGCGGCCATTTGTCTGAAACGGAGGGAGAACTACGTCACGTAGCACCGGCGTACGTTCAATCTCTGAAGGGTGACTAGTCGCCGCGTTTCATCCCTCTTGTGATCCTCCAATTCCGCTCGGAGATTATCCCCCCGCCGGATCTACGTTATTAATGGTCTCCTTTAGCGCGATTCCCAAATGGAGATCGCTGGAAATATCTAATTATGGTCTGTTACGCAATTTCCTGGAAAATAGGCATTGTTCTGTTATGGCTGGCCTCTTCCGAGGCTCCGCTTATCCGGTAGACTGTTTAGGGAGGTTTCATAGGGAAATTAGATTGATTTTTAGGGCAACAGGGTGGATTAAATCGTGGGTTGGATAAGTATGTCACGGAGGGGTGGTTTGAACGGGGGATCAACTGCGAAGTAGTGAAAGTTCTTGGGACTCCTCGCGTCGTTGTTTTGATTGCTTTTTTTTTGTTGGCGCTCTTGGTATTAGATCTGATACTAGAATTGGTATTAGAAATATTTGTTGAATATTTATAGAATTAAGAGAATTGCTGTTAACGAGATTGTAGGTAATATGAATTTCCTGTGGGTTTAATTTTAAGTAAAGAATACGGAAATATTTAGATATCAATGGTTTAGAATGGAAGAAAAGTATCTTTTGAATTGGAATTGTATTTTAATGAAAGAAAATTCCAGAGATGCTTTGTCCAATAATGTTGAATTTGAAGAAATTGCAATTTTAATTGAAAGAGAAGGTTGATTTTAGGTAACGTAAATTTCCTGTGGGTTTAATTTTAAGTGAAAAATACGCAAATATTAAAATATCAATGGTTTACAATTAAAGAAACGTTGTGTCTTATGAACTGGAATTGTATTATATTTTAAAGAAAGAAAGTAAAAGAGAATACAAAGAAGGAGATGTAAAAATTCCAGAGATGCTTTGTCCAATAATGTTGAATTCGAATTAATTGCAATTTTAACTGAAAGAAAAAGTAGATTCTAGGTAACGTAAATTTCCTGCGAGTTTAATTTTAAATAAAAAATACGCAAATATTAAGATATCAATGGTTTAGAATTAAAGAAACGTTGTATCTTATGAATTAGAATTGCATTATATTTTAAAGAAAGAAAGTGAAAGAGAAAGCAAAGAAGGAGATGTAAAAATTCCAGAGATGCTTTGTCCAATAATGTTGAATTTGAATCAATTGCAATTTTAACTGAAAGAGAAAATAACGAGAATTTACGAAATGAAATCAGGTTGTTTCGCATGACAGTTACAACCCTCAACGTTTCAATAACGAAGAAACTAACTTCGTTTCGTAGACTGACTAGATACCAGTTCTTCAATTTCATTGGCTCGTTATTGGCACTAGTTTGTTGTAACTCGTGAGAGTTTTTTTCTTCTTTTTTTTTCGTTTAAATTGTACGGCAGTAGAGACACAATTTGTACAACGCCTCGTTAGCACGACGTATGGTCGCCACTGAACCGCTGTTACAATTGTCTGAATTGAATAGTGCAGAGGAAACGAGATGTTTTGGTTCTCATCGTGACGCAAAACTGGTTGACACAGTTCTTTGCAATATTGAACCATCCTGTTCTTTTTGTTTCGTAACCATCTTTTTATTTTTTCTAACATTTAATATCGTAGCCTTGGATTTTTGTCGAACGTTTCTCGTTTAGAATCGTGCATCGATAACGGACTCGAGGCATAGAACAAAAGTAGGTTTCTTAATTTGCTGAAAAATCTAGCGAACTATTTTCTTTCTTTTTCTTTTTATTCTAGAATGATCTATAATATGTTGATAAGTCTTCTGCGTGATAAATTTAACGGGATCTTGTTGATGAATTCTTATTTTGCTAAGTAACGCGATCAGTTATCAGTCAAATTAGAATGGATCGTGATAAACGAGCATCATCGTGATTACTATTTCGTATTCATCATCGCTGCCTTGTGCTCCATCAACTTCACCAGACACGTTCCTTTAATTCGCAAAATTGCCAGATATAAATAAGCCCCTAATGGGAAAACGTCCAGGAGTTTGAAATCGAAATTGGATTCAATATCTCGTTTCTTAATTACGCGGAAGAAATTGATCAACGGTACAGAATAATTCGGATTAAAATATAATAAATGCGTCAAACNAAAGAGAAAGCAAAGAAGGAGATGTAAAAATTCCAGAGATGCTTTGTCCAATAATGTTGAATTTGAATCAATTGCAATTTTAACTGAAAGAGAAAATAACGAGAATTTACGAAATGAAATCAGGTTGTTTCGCATGACAGTTACAACCCTCAACGTTTCAATAACGAAGAAACTAACTTCGTTTCGTAGACTGACTAGATACCAGTTCTTCAATTTCATTGGCTCGTTATTGGCACTAGTTTGTTGTAACTCGTGAGAGTTTTTTTCTTCTTTTTTTTTCGTTTAAATTGTACGGCAGTAGAGACACAATTTGTACAACGCCTCGTTAGCACGACGTATGGTCGCCACTGAACCGCTGTTACAATTGTCTGAATTGAATAGTGCAGAGGAAACGAGATGTTTTGGTTCTCATCGTGACGCAAAGCTGGTTGACACAGTTCTTTGCAATATTGAACCATCCTGTTCTTTTTGTTTCGTAACCATCTTTTTATTTTTTCTAACATTTAATATCGTAGCCTTGGATTTTTGTCGAACGTTTCTCGTTTAGAATCGTGCATCGATAACGGACTCGAGGCATAGAACAAAAGTAGGTTTCTTAATTTGCTGAAAAATCTAGCGAACTATTTTCTTTCTTTTTCTTTTTATTCTAGAATGATCTATAATATGTTGATAAGTCTTCTGCGTGATAAATTTAACGGGATCTTGTTGATGAATTCTTATTTTGCTAAGTAACGCGATCAGTTATCAGTCAAATTAGAATGGATCGTGATAAACGAGCATCATCGTGATTACTATTTCGTATTCATCATCGCTGCCTTGTGCTCCATCAACTTCACCAGACACGTTCCTTTAATTCGCAAAATTGCCAGATATAAATAAGCCCCTAATGGGAAAACGTCCAGGAGTTTGAAATCGAAATTGGATTCAATATCTCGTTTCTTAATTACGCGGAAGAAATTGATCAACGGTACAGTTTTTTTTTTCAGCTGGCAACATTCCGACAGTAGACACGTATTTTTAAGAAATAAAATAAAACACGAAAATATTCGAGCTAGCTTTATTCCCTCTGACAATAGAAAAAGGACTCTAAACATTCTCTTCTCCATCTCATTTTTCTCACGAGGGTATAGAAAGTTCCGACTAACACTAACAAGTCGAACCTGATGCACTCGAGACCCCGCGTCTCGCCACTTACAACTTACTTGTTAAGAGTTACTCGGGCATTTATTCAATCTTTTCAAGTTTCCAGCAACCTTATAACCTTTCTACCTATATATATTTCAAATACTTAAAAAGGATGATTTTTCGTGATAAAGTAAGTTGGGAAGCACGGTTCAAACTTTGGAAATTTCAACTTTCTAGATCGTCGGACATGTTTTTGGTGTTACGTTACATTTGTAGAAAACAATTTATTCCAATCTTTAGAGTTTACTTTATTTCTGTGAACTCAATTCCTTTTTTTTTTAAATATCCTATTATTCTGCGGTTTTGTAAGAAGGATGTAAAATAAATAAAATAAATAAAACGATGTAAAAAATTTTCTGTGGTTTTTTAAGAAAGGTGTAAAATAAATAAAATAAAAGGAAATACTAGTGAACTTTTTAGCAAAATAACAAAACTCGCAACAGAAATGAATCCAAATAGTAATTAATCACAAATTCCACCGAACTATGGATCGAAGTTAAATGGAGCGAAGTTAAAAAAAAATTGTCACTAGTTACTTACGGGATAATTGTGTTCATAAATCTTTTACAGTAAATATACAAGAAAAAAAATGTTTCCAAACTTATAGAATATGTTCTTATAATGTTCTAAGATCGTTTGGATGCTACTGCTTCGGAAAGTGTTATTTTATAAAGGAACAGAAGTTAGATTCCCAACTAGTCAACTAGTCTAGCTTTCGTCACAGGGATTTCCTCCGAGTTTACTTTGCGTATTTCGCGATGAAAATTCCAACGGATCAGCGAGGTTGAATTATTATTCCTTTTGCGTAGCTTCTTTTTATATAAATTGAACGGTTAGGCAAAGAATTGTAGAAAATCCGTTTTTATTGTAATTCTTCTAGCACGGAGGATCGCCACAATTCCACTCTATATTCCATATTAGTAGAGAATATATTCTCTATTCCATATTTTATAGATCCCACGGTCTCCATCCTCTATTCTTTATTCTATATATTCCATATTCTCTATTCTTTATTCTATGTACCATAGAATAATCTATTATATTCGACATCGCCTGTTCAATACCCGCTATTCCATATTCCTCACCTTATATTCCACACACCGCTCTGAGAAACAAGAATTTACGAAGAATCGCGCCATTAAAAATACAAAAACATCAACCGAGCAGAGATTACGAAGAATCGAGCCGTTAAAAATACAAAAGTATCAACGAAGCGAAGATTACGAAAAATTTGAAACGCCGCAACGACTGCTCCAATTTCAGAGCCAGATCCTGCGAGCAATCGATACAGGATAAAGCGCAATATAGACTAAAAACAGACGGAATATCGGGACAGAATTCCTGCCTGAAAGATTTAAGACGAGCTCGTGCCTTCGCCGCGGCACTGGGAATTCGAGGAAGCAGTTGAGAGAACGGTTCCGCGAACGTGTCGCAACACCGTGACAATATAACAGCCGCGCCTATGATACACGTATTCGAGAACATAGAATTTTTTACCAGAGATATCTTCGAAGAGACGAAAATCGACCGGCCCCGGGAATAATTTGCATCGAACGTTCGAAAACTCCGACGGTCACGGAAAAATGATTTCATTGTTCAGCGAAACGCGAGAATTAAGAATAGCTCGCAACAGATTCGTCGAAACGCGGAAATTAGAAATAGCCGTTTCCGGCGAAACTGCGCCAACGAAAAAGTAATTTGCTCCGGAGGCTCTCTGACAGTGGGAGAAAACGAGCGCTGAAAGTTTATTTTATTCGTTTTGCAACAATTTTTCTCATTACAGAACCAGGTTTTTGTCTCGAATGGTACTTGAACCAATTTTGTGTAATTGAAAACAATATTTGTTCTTGTCTCATGATATCCTTTTTCCTGTACGTGCAAGATAATTATTTGTTTGTCCCCTTCTTTGTTGCATTAACCCTCTATGGCTTTGTGTGACTTAAAAGTTAAATTTTAAAAAATTTATCTCATTTCATTATCACTGTAAAATTAAATTTGATTATTACTATAGCGATACCACGATCCATCTATAGAAATTGTTAGTTTAAAAATTTTCAAATCAAAGCGGAAAACTGTAATTAATCGTAATTTTTTCTCTGACGAGGAAACAAAATTCGGGCTACAGAGGGTTGACTCTTTGAAGCTTGGTGGGATTAAAAGTGCCCCACCTTTTTAATACCTAAATATGCATAGTAGAATATAAATAGTCCCTAACTGTATTAAATACGTGAGTTAATGTGAACCGCTGTGCTAAGGATAATTTTTAATTTTCAAAATGATATAGAAAATATCGCTCTATGCATATTTATGTATTAATAAAGTGGGACACTTTCAACCCTACCGTGCTTCAAAGAGTTAAATGAGTAACGAATGATCTTGTGTAAAATAATTTCGAGGTTATTTTAACTCTTTGCGCTCCTGAATATTTTTTTAAGTTTCACAGGACTGTTGCGAGAATTTAGAGTGTTACATTTGTTGGGATCCTCGGATGTAGCTCCAACACTTCGTTTGTGACACAAGAATACTGTCGACGTCCGCAAAGGATGGTACAAAAGCTCTGCTCTATTGGCGCGCATCGACTTATAACCGAAAAATCCGCGCAGAGAGGGTAGTGGTGGCCCTTAATTTTGGGGTTGAGTCACACGGACTTTTACCTTGTTTTTGAGTTCGGAATGACTAACGAATCTTAGTTATCTGTTTAACACGATTCGGCGTGTATACTGTAGTGGACTAAGGGTGTCAGGATTACTAAATAAATTGGTGTAGACTAAATTAAACAAAACAAGAGATAGATATATTTGGAAAGAAAGAAATACTAAAAGGCAAAATAATCTTAAGGGCTAATAGATCGTGCACGTTCGACGGTTTCTAAGCGACTCTGTCTCGTGGCCCGACTTTCCAACGGAAGTCGGGCTTCGCTTGTTTTTAATAGCGCGCGCGGTCCTCCTATATCGATGCACTATATTACGTAGGTTGGTCATCCAACATATTAGGTTCTCCCGAAAGTTCCTTCCGTTATCTTCACGCAATGCTTTCGTCTAGCAGTGTTTGAATAATTCGGCCTTGTTTGTTAAACGAGAGATGGAGGGAAAAAATAGGGCAAAATGAATAAAAAATAATATATGGTAGAACATAAAAATATCATGTATCCATTGCTTATCAATGAAACGAAAGAAACTTTTGGTACAACCTGATATTAAAACGATATCGACGCATCGGACAAATGATTCGAAAGATTGGTCGTCGAACAGGACGCACCACTTTTTCACACAGAACCGTGAACACGCGTATTTAGTTGCTAACGATATATTTATTCGGTCCGATTGTGTGCAAACGTTCGTTTAAACGTGATTTCTGGTATTTGAGTAATCGCACCGTCGATCATTATCGCGTATCAAACGGTTATTTCGTGCCTATGACAAGTTGCTCCTGTTTATCGTTCGTAAAGACAGATAAAACATAAATATTCAACGGTGTCGAGCAATTAGCGAGCTGGACAGAGACAACGATGGCAATCGACGCGCTTCGAAACGATCGGAAAACTCAACTTACTGATCCGATTATATATCGTACGATCGGTTCGTGCTAATTGCGCATCGATAAAGATCTTTTCGTTGAATTGGTCCTGAAGAGTTTATTTATTTATTTATTTTTTTTTAATTGTCTCGCAGAGAAAGGTGTGCTTCATGGCTTTTGGAATAATCAAAGCGATGGTATATGATTATTTCGTTGCTAAACTTGGAAACCTGCTTTCTTCGAGCTTTAATTCTTGGATTCGCAGTGAATATCGGTGCTTCGACGAACATTTCTTCGAGGATTTCTAATAAAAATTATCTCGTAGGATTTCTAATAAAAATTATCTCGTAGGATTTCTAATAAAAATTTTCTTTCTTAAGGATTTCTAAAAAATTTCTCGTAAAATATCTTTGGTTTCAATATTAATAATTCAAACACGTGTAATCTTTAATTCATAATTTAATTCTTTGCACTCGACTGGCGCCGCTATGGCGACAAGTGTGATTTTTTTTACATGTTAAGTTCGAAATTTTGTATTTTCGTTAACTTCATTTTTCTTTTTTTTTTATTTCAGGACAAAGCGAATTAACCAAGTAAATAAAAAATTGCACGCATTTATAATTTTTCTTTCTTCACAAAATAATATTTTTAATTTTCACCATCGTTCTATGAAACTTAAAAAAGCTTGAAACTTAAATGTTATATTTAAGAATAAAATAATAATAATTGTATTAAATATAAGATCAGAGTTAAATTAAAATGATCCTACATCCGTTATCCGAAGGTTAAAATGCGCCAATCGTTTCGTCGCGAGTATTTTCAACGAGGATTCTCAGATCTAATTTCCACCCAAGAAAAGATCTCAAAATATCGCGAACAAACGCGGTACGGCGGCAACGCGGAGATACCACGGCGAGTATTAGTTCGGTAATCCGTTCCCAATGAAGAGTCGATTCCCTGTTAATCCGCAAATAGTTATCGAAGATCAAGCCGAGGAACAATTAATTCAAAATTTATTTTTAAAAGGTTACCGCGAGATTTTTCGTTCGTGGAAAACGATTCCTCGTACGCTCGCTACTTTCAATTAACTCTGTCAGGTCGACAAAATGAATGTCCGGTTTTTTATTATATCGTGCTTCTCCTGCATTCACTCTTCTATTTTAATAAGATTTATCCGGGGCTGTTAAAATTAAAATTACTAAAATTGCTTAACGACCAGTTTGTAATTTCTCATAGAAATTTTTATTAACTTTTAACGATGCAATTATAAATTAACCTTTTACAACCCTAACTTTGTCTGCTAATCGGAGAAAAAATTACGATTCGTTATAATTTCTCGCTTTGATTTGAAAACTTTTCAGTAATCAAATTAATATTAAAATTTTTTAGAGATAGAGTAGATACATTAACCCCTCGACGTACCATTTAATTTAAATTATCTTTCATCCGATTTAATTTCTTTTCACACGTTGCTATAAGAAATGTTCGAAAATAAAACAAGTTTTCTTATTCAAAAAAGTAAAGAAACTTACGCAATTTAACTATAATACAAAGCAATTCGTCGTTATTAATTTCGCCCTGAAATTACCAAGTTGCACTCGTCATTTCAAGCCAAGGAGTTAATTTGTAACTTTTATGTAACACAGCGTCACAGAGAGTCAACGCTAGAACTACCGACGATTAAAATAGACTTATTTGCACCAAAGAGATCAAAGTGATGAGTATCTGAAAAAATACTTATAACAAGAGTAGCAATTCGTGCACATT
>SMSQ01019616.1:0-22923 GCA_019453375.1 Ctenoplectra terminalis | reverse complement strand
TTATTCGAACAATCCGCTGATCGCTACAAAAATTTCACCAAAAATACACAGCACATTTTCTTTATAAATATATACCTTGCTCGAACAATTTTCGAATCTCCATAAAAACTCTGATATATATTTTTTATAAATACACTCTCTTCTCGCACAGTTATCGAACCTCTATAAAAGCCTCACCAAAAATCCACAGCATGTTTTTTTTTATAAATAGATACCTTACTCCAGCAATCATCTGATCTCTATAAAAATCTCACCAAGAATTCCGAATATATTGTTTTCTTTACAAGTAAGCACTTTTCTTACATATCTATTAATCTTTTTACAAACATAAACATTATTCAAACAATCTCCCGATCTTTATAAAAATGTCCTGATCTTTATAAAAATCTCCCTACCTTTATAAGAATGTCCTGATCTTTATAAAAGTATCCCAATCTTTATAAAAATCTTCTGATCTTTATAAAAATCTCCTAACTTTTATAAAGATGTTCTGATCTTTATAAAAGTCTCCCAACCTTTACAAAAAATCTGCTGATCTTTATAAAAACTTCCTGATCTTTATAAAAGTCTCCCAACCTTTATAAAAATCTGCTGACCGTTATAAAAATGTCCCGATCATTATGAAAATCTCCCAACTTTTATAAAAATGTCTTGATCTTTATAAATGTCTCCCAATCTTTATTAAAATCTTCTGATCTTTATAAATATCTCCCGATCTTTATAAATATCTCCCGATCTTTACAAAAATCTCCCGATCTTTACAAAAATCTCCCGATCTTCACAAAAATCTCCCGATCTTTACAAAAATCTCCCGATCTTTCTAAAAATCTTTCAAAAAATACCGAACCTATTTTTTTCTTCACAAATACGCAAATTTGTAAAGAATTTCTTCTAATTTCTATGACAAACTCACCAAAAATCCCCAGCACAATTCTTTTCACAAGACACATCATCCCCAAACTTTCTTCCCGATACCCAAAGACATTCAGTCGATAGTTCCACTCCAGACAGGAATATTTTGAAGCTTTCCGTTCGAAGACTCGTCCGACTCGTAAATCCGTCGAACCTTCGGCCGCGTTTTCGTGGAGCATAAATCGCGGATCGTAATTCCAGTCGGTACGGGGAGAAAAGCTCTGTTCTCTCGCATGGTCTGCGATAAGTTCGCTCCAGCCTCGGTAAATCAACTTTACGAGCTTACGTGCGAGCGGGTCGCGTTTTCACCGGAAGTGTCGCCGGTGTAATGAAAAAAATTATTACTCGGACCGTTTTCGCGGCTCGAGAAGGGAACCAAGCCGCTCGAGTGACTCGAGTTAATGATTACCTTAAAAGAGACACCAGAGGTCCGACTAATTCCGCGTGGCCGGGCACTCGAAGGAATTTTCTTTCCGTGGAATTGAAATCGAAACACTTCCACGGAATCGTCCTTCCTTGTCGAGTGTTTATATCGTAAATCTCTGTCTCGCGAAACGAAGCGGCATTGTGTTTCGTGTAATTACGAAAGCGACAGTGATTCTTGTCCGTTGTGAGCTGGTATGTAGGTGGTCTGGTTTTGTGTGGGGAAGCAGTAAACCAGCGGGAAGAGATCGTGAGAAGTAGAAAATGGAAGATTATTTCGAAGAAACTTGCCACTTTTTCTTCGTTTGTTTCATTTGGTGGCTTGGTTGACTCTTTCGTGGTTTGGTAAAATGTCTCGAAGAATGCTACAGAAATTGTTTTTTTATTTTTATTTTTGAATTTAACCCATTCGCTGCCAAAAAATTTGCTAATTCAAAAGCCTGCATGTTATAACATATTTAAAGTAGGACGAGTATACTCGTCTTTGGCAGGGTGTCATGCATTGCGAAGACGAGTACACTCGTCCTACTTTGAATATGTTATAACACGCAGGCTTTTGAATTAGCAAATTTTTTGTGACCACAAACATAAATATAGAAATGTAAAAAACTTGCAAATGATTATGTATGATAATATATGTGCTCTTACCAAGAAATAACAGAGCTTTGGTAAACAATAACGCTCAAAATATAAATGGCAATGGGAATGACTTCATATAATTTAGGCTTGGCAGCGAATAGGTTAATATTGAAAATGGAAATAATTTATAATTGGAAACGGTCTTATCTGAACTGTTAGAGAGATAAGAATCAGATTAGCGACCACTGCACGGAACATGTATGACTTACGATATTAAAGTTAATTGGTAATTTAGCGAATTTAGTAAATTTATTCGCTTGAAAAAGTGTAATATCTTATGGGTGTTATCAGGGTTGTTTTGGGTTGGATTTTAAGTCGGTTTTGACGTTGAAACTATAATGTTTTTAATAGTTGAGGACACAGGATAGTTCAGCAAAATGTGATAAATGGTGATCGGTGATGCAGACATAAAAAATCAGCAAAAATAATAGAATAGATCGTATGAAAATTTATGTTAGAATTTTAGATGGTATTTTATAAAAATTTTTTAAAATTGTCGGTTGAAACGACTGTGTAAAAAGAAAATGGAATAACAACAAAATAAACCATATAGAAAGAAAATGGAATGTTTTTTTTCTGAAACATAGTAAATCACAATAAACCGTGTAGAAAGAAAATGGAATGTTTTTTTTCTGAAACATAGTAAATCAAAATAAACCGTGTAGAAAGAAAATAGAATTTAGTTTTTTGAAACGCGTTAAATCAAAATCGTGCAAAGAAAGTTCCTATAAAAAAAGAATTGTGTATATCACTATTTTATCTACGGAATAACACAAAATACCAATATTCGTACAAAATTAATTCAGTCGTTATTAATATTTTAATAAATATCATCTGTCGCATAATACCAAGTGAAGATAATTATATAATTTGTTACGAAAATTTTAAGAATTTCACTACGAATATTTTTAATTTACAGGAAGACATTCTAAACGGTGCGCCATGTGACTTTTCGATCGTTTCATTGAATTAATTGCTCTCCTAGAATGGAAGAGTCTCGTTCCTTTATACCAGTTGCGCATATTTCCCCTGCGTTGCTGTCTTCGTCCTTTGCGATCTCTCCTGTAAAAGAATTTTCTTCCTGGAAATATTCCGCTTTAAATGAAATCTCTGCCGGGAATCAGGTATTTTAATTTTCTCCGCCTGTTATTTACGTCCGACACGACCGCGTATTCTGCGTGTCCGAAAGGAAAAGCAATTTGAAGTACAAAGAAGATATTACTTCCTCCCAAGTCACTGTGTACGTATTGTTTGAACAAATTAAACAATAAAAGGGTAAAGGCTGCTTGTTCTGTTAAAACTTCGTTTTATTTCGTTATGTTTCCTCTCAATTCTTTTGCTTGTTGGTAAAATTGAGCAACCCCATTTTTTTTAACCCTCATATGCTGCACACGATGTTAGTTCTTTATCCAGTATATTAATATCTTATAAAAATAGTCAACAAGTTTCTTTTTTACTCATAACTTCATATTTTGAACTACTGAAGGATATGTAGAAAATGTAGTCTAATTTTGAAAAGTGTTAAAAAATATATATTTGATGATACAATAATACAACCGGGAACTATGTCCTTCCTATACCGAATTTCACTTCGTACTGTCTAAAAGCCACATCCTTTCTTATAGTCTAAAAGCCTTATTACCGTTTACCTTGTCAGGTATGCCGGTTAGTGTCCTTTGGGTTTTTTCGAAATGTTTTACCGCGAGGGTGAAAGCGGCACCCAAAACATTTTCCGATCGAGAGTTTTATTGTCTAACTGTATTTTACTTTTACATGAACAAATACATAAATTTAACCTTCTATGGCGTCGTGTGACTTAAAAGTAACAAATTAATGTATCTGTACTTAAAAAAATTAATTTTATCCAGTCATCGCTGTACTATTAAATTTGATTACTGTATTATTGTAGCGACACCACGATTCATCTATAACAATTATTAGTTTAAGAATTTTCGAATCAAAGCGAAAAACTGTAATCAATCGTAATTTTTCCTCTGATAAGTAGACAAAATTCGGACTATAGAGGGTTAATAAATAACAATAAAACATTTGAGAGTATCTGGAAACAGAAAAGGGTAAATTTTCACCCTAGGAATGGATAGGAATTAATTTTTAAATACAAATTTTAAATACAAATTTAATTTAAATTTAAAATGCTGTTTTAAAGAAATTAAACTTTATATTCATAGCTTTATAACTGTCAGAAGAATTTGTTTTTTATCTAAAATAATATTAAAAGTAATAAATGCAGCGTTTCACCTGCAAACGACTCATTTTTTAAATTTAATTCGTAATTAATTTTGCCTGCTTATTGGAGAAGAAATTACGATTGATTACAGTTTTTCACTTCGATTTGAAAATGTTTTAACTAATAATTACCGCAGATGGATCGCGGTGTCAGTAATACAGTAATCAAATTTAATAGCGCAGTGATAACTGAACAAAATTAATTTTTGAAAATATAGATACATCAGTTTAAACTTTTAAGTCACCCGGTCCCATAGAGGGTTAATATCTCAGAACATGCTCTATCGTGAATTGTAGGCATTGAAACTTTGATGAAGCTGTTTAAATCTGTTCCGCGGGAAATTCGAAAATAAAGTTTAATTCTTTTTTTTAACTAAAGAAGTACTACACATAAATACCAGCTTTATCTTCAAACTTTTTACACTCGCTATTAAAAACAGAAAATTGAGAAAGTTTAAAGGGCGTACGTAATTTTTCGCAACAGTAACAACGCTAGATATAGTTCCTGTTTTCTCCTTTAATCATTGGACGATGTCGACGATTTCTTAGCTTAGGTTCATCGTTAAAAGCTACTTCGACCAGCGTCTCGGATCCTCCTCTATTTTAAGCACTGGCTATATCTTTTACGAAACGTCGGCGCGAATAGTCGTCCGTGGCCAGGCAACCTTTAATCCTCGGCAGAATCTCAAATCCGGCCTTTGAACTCGAAATTCACCAGACCGCGTGCGCATTTCCCTCGACGGGGGATTTAGGTTGGAATTAAACTATTCCATTTGTGAATTTCACCAAAAGGACCTTTCCAGGCATGAATAATTTTGAAGAATATTTTCTTGTTATTTAGGTACTTAATAGTTTATATTACTTGAAACCGTGCGAGACTATTTTTGTATTTTTGAAAGGATTTTTTCTGTTTCGTTCGATTACCGGTTACAGTTTTTCCGGATAGTTAGTGTTTACGAGGAAAATGATGGGTCACGATAATACGGATACCTTGTGCTTATATGTTTGTAATTAAAATTTTTTGGAATTATAGAATTAGAGAATTGTAGGATTACGGAGTTTTTAAATTTTAGGATTATAGATGTATAGAATTATTGAATTATAAAATTGGAGAATTACAGAATTGTAGAGTTTTAGAGTTTTAAAATTTTAGAATTATAGATTTATAAATTTATGAAATTAGAGAATTAGAGAATTAGAGAATTATAGATTTATAGAATTACAGAATTATAGAGTTTTAGAATTTTAGAATTTTAGAATTTTAGAATTTTAGAATTTTAGAATTATAGATTTATAGATTTATGAAATTAGAGAATTAGAGAATTAGAGAATTATAAATTTATAGAATTATAAAATTAGAGAATTACAGAATTATAGAGTTTTAGAATTTTAGAATTTTTGATTTATGGAATTATAGATTTGTAGAATTATAGAATTATAGAATTATTGAATTATTGAATTATAAAATTAGAGAATTACAGATTTGTACAGTTTTAGAATTTCAGAATTTTAGAATTACTGAATTGTAAAGTTTTAGAATCATAGAATTATAGAATTAAGTAAAATACTCTCAAAACACACCTACTATCAAAAACACGTACACACACAAAAAAAAAAAGAAATAGCCAGTCACAATAACTCTCATTTTTAAAAACAATCGTCGTAACTTAAAAATTAAATAAAAATCTGTGCAAAAAATGAAAATATTTTATAAATAAGCGTGATGGAAGACATTCCATCAAAGCTTCATCTTACAACGAGATTAAAAAAAAAAAAATATAATCTGATGCTCCTCGTTTTATTAATTTCATTCGACTAATCGAGCACATAATTACAAGTTATCAGGTACTCGAATTAAATTCTTCCTTGTTTTATCTAGTTAATTAACATTTTACCATATCGAAGGAAGATATTCTAGAAATGGAAAAATGAAATATCGGACACAGACAGGAGCCTTAAATTAAGTATATTGCACATTACGTTATTTATACGAGGTCATTAATATTCATTAGCGCTCGGTTAATGGTAAAATGACAAAATTACGTCTGAAAATTTACGACAGCTTGCACGAAGGCTAATAGAGAAGCTCTACCATAAACGATAAAATCGAGAATCGCGAGAGAGCAAGGATAAAGTCGGTAGCATATTATTCATGGTCGTTCAACGAGAAACACCAGTTTTCACCATCGTGGAAACGTGTATGTATCTGCTCGCGATTCCACAGATTTCGCGTTCAATGCTGCTCGCAAGGCCGATGTTTTTCCAGTACCTTTGCTGGCAGATATAAATTCCGTAATCAGTTTCGACGTTCGGATGAATATCGCCGGATGGATATCGGGATTTATCTTCTTATTTTCTTGTTTCTTTTTTTTTTTAAGAAGCTTCTTCCTATTTTTTGCACAGGATAGATCGAGAGTAATCCTTATACGTTCGTTGGGTGAAAACTCACCCAGTTTTTGCATGTATATGCCATAAAGTTTATTTTTTTCGATCCTGTTTATTGTAAAATGAAGTTATGAGTAAAGTACAAGTTATATAAATTTTTCAAGATATCGATATACAGAGTGCTTCAGAAATTATGCTATAATCGGCGATGGAGTAATCTTTCGCATAAAATTGAGTCGGAAACATGCAATAATGTTTTTTCACAGAGGGCTTCATTTCTGAGAAAGTTAGGATTGAAAACAGTTTCATACATTTTTAAACGGTATCGGTTAAGATATTTTATACATATTTTTTTTTTACTAATAGACACATTGGAACAACGTCTTGATCTCTACAGAAACACCAAAAATCCAGAGCACAATTTTTTTTATAAATAGACACTTTGATCAAACAATTCTCGAAGATTCATAAAAATCTCATCAGCAAAAATCTGTGGTATATTTTTTTTATAAATACACTCTCTTCTCAGACAATTTTCGAACGTCTATAAAAACCTCACCAAAAATCCACAGCACGTTTTTTTTTATAAATAGACACCTTACTCCAGCAATCTCCTGATCTCTACAAAAATCTTACCAAAAATTCCAAATATATATTTTTTTCTTTACATGTAAGTACCTCTCTTAAACGATCTCCTAATTTCTATAACAATCTTGTTCAAAATTTCCTGCATATCTTTTTAAAAATAAATACTTTACTCAATCTTCTGACTGTTATAAAAATCTCTCAAAAAATACCGAATATATAATATTTTTTTCTTTACAACTAAGCACGTTTCTTAAACGATCTCCTAATTTCTATA
The DNA here is from genome assembly GCA_019453375.1 of Ctenoplectra terminalis. Lineage (NCBI taxonomy): Eukaryota > Metazoa > Arthropoda > Insecta > Hymenoptera > Apidae > Ctenoplectra > Ctenoplectra terminalis. The sequence goes on along the minus strand of SMSQ01019616.1, from coordinate 15,455 downwards.
ACAACCTTGTTCAAAATTTCCTGCATATTTTTTTAAAAATAAATACTTTACTCAATCTTCTGACTTTTATAAAAGTCTCTCAAAAAATTCCGAATATATTTTTTTCTTTACGAGTAAACACCTTTCTTAAGCAATCTCCTAATTTCTATAACAACCTTATTCAAAATTCCCTGTATATCTTTTTACAAATAGACACTTTAGTAAAACAATCTTCCGATCTTTATAAAAATCTCTAATTTTTTTCTTCACAAATACGCACCATTCTTAAACGATCTCCTAATTTCAGAGCACCGCAGCAGAAGTAGGTACAGTGTAAGCACCGTGAATGTTCTCAATAATTACAATTATCTCGCGCCGATCCGCTCCAAATTGCCGCGATTAACGAACGCCCGCCTCACGCTGCGTCAATTAATTCCACGAAATTGATCCCAGCCATTTGTTCCCTCTGCCCTGAGGAACGATCCATCGGCCAAAAGTGATGGCACGGTTGCCAAATCCTCTAACCCTACCCTCGCTCGCTTATCCTTCATGATGAACGCTCCATTTTCGGGCGTCGCGACGCTGAATCGAACGGAACGTGCACGTTCGCGTGGCGTCGGTAATATCCGCGCTGAACCGATATCGTAAATCTTCCTCCAGCGTCGGTTCGATGTAATTGCTCTGTTCCGATGAGCGGCCCTAACGATCCGCGCACTTGTTTCCTCGACGAATGATTAACGAACCAGTTTCCGATCGTCGAGGAAATGGCGAAAAGCTTGTTGGGTAAATATAATAACAGTTCCTTCCGGCTGATAAGATTTACGAGGGGTTAACGAAGCGTGGATCGAATTGAACGTATCGGCGAACAGATCGTGGGCGATGGTTGGGGTAAGTTTTCGATGGTTGCTTCGTTCAGTGAGCTTTTTCGAACAAAATTCGTCGTGTTACAAATATCGCTATAGCATCATCGGCTACTTGACAGTCTACGGTAATAATTGCAGTGGTACACGGTTAAATTTCACTAAAATCTGCTCGGTTAAATTCCACTAAGATCTGCACGGTTAAATTCCATTAAAATCTGCTCGGTTAAATTCTATTAAAATCTGCACGGTTAAATTCCATTAAAATCTACTCGATTAAATTCCATTAAAATCTACTCGATTAAATTCCATTAAAATCTGCACGGTTAAATTCCACTAAGATCTGCACGGTTAAATTCTATTAAAATCTACTCGGCTAAATTCCATTAAAATCTGCACGGATAAATTGCATTAAAATCTGCTCGATTAAATTGCATTAAAATTTGCACGGTTAAATTTCATTAAAATCTGCTCGGTTAAATTGCATAAAAATTTGCACGGTTAAATTCCACTAAAATCTGCACGGTTAAATTCCATTAAAATGTACACGGTTAAATTCGATTAAAATCTGCACGGTTGAATTGCATTAAAATCTACTCCGTTAAATTGCATTAAAATCTGCACTGTTAAATTCTACTAAAATGTGCACGGTTAAATTCGACTAAAATTTGCATGGTTAAATTCCATTAAGATCTGTATGGTTAAATTCCTCTAAAATCTGCACGCTTAAATTCCAACGACTCATCCCAACTTTTCTACCAGCATTCAACACTTCGAACTCGACGAAGACTTATCTCAGTCGCTTTCTATATCTATTCTTCCACTTTATGAAACCGTGCTCGTCAATTCCTTAATCTCAAATTGATTTGATGGTCTTTCTATACCCAAAATTTATCAGATACCCGCTGCGTTGACTATAATTTGGAATTGCAATACAAATGATAGATTTGAACTCTTCTCGACCCTTTCAGTTATCCTCAATATTTCAGTAATTATTTATTATATACGTTATTATTTGCATATACGTTCTCTATAGCAAAGAATAATTTTTGTTTTCATTCATAAGTCCTGCACCATAATTCCTTATATAAAATACCTAAATATTTGTTTGTGTATTTCTCCAATATTAACACTAATTATATCATACTGATGTATAAAACAAGAACTCTTTCAGTTCAGAGTGTGCCGCAGTGGAATAATAAAAAAAAGTACACTTTTGAAAGATAAAATTCACTGTTACACCAAAACAATATACCTCTACTTCTCGAGCTCATCGTAAACTCATAATTTACAAAAATATATTAATTCTTTTCGCGATCTTTGCGATTTCACCGATTTTCTCTTCCTTAGTCGCGCCACTTTTCTCCAGAAACGCTCTTGGATCAGTAAGATCCCGAGCCTAATTAATATTTCTTTTACCGTAAATTATTCGGATCGTTAATTAGCCCGGCGAAATTAACGAGCACCGGTGCCAAGCGAACAGGATTCGTGTTTCTCGCGCCTTCCCGCTGCGCGACGCCGCACGGTCTCTTCATGGAAACTGAGGTTTACGAGCAACAGGTGGCTCGGACGAATACCATTTCCGTGGCGCGATTTCAAAGTCATTCACGATCGAATTCTTCCACGCTTCACATTCGAATTTGTTAACTCTACAACGTCCTGTGACTTGGAAATTACATATCCTGTATTTATTTATTTTTTTATTTTATTTTATTTTATCTTGTTTAGCTTTTAATTCTTCCATTACTAAGGGTGGTTTATGAGTGCTCACAGTATACTGTGACTATCATCACGACTGCAATCAACGCCCATCCACCCCTCATGTTTTCCAACTTAAATTAATACGATAGTAAAGAATTAATATAATACGAAAAAAAAATTAAAATAGTTAAATTTATAAATTGCTCAAAAATAAAATTGTTTCCATGCATAAACCATACTATTTTAATTGATGCTGAAATTTTCGTTTCGGCGTCGTTGGTTTCTGAGAACAGACAGTATCAGTTTCAAAAAATAATATCTTATAATTCATTGATAGGTTTTATTAAATTGCATTAAACAAAGATACCACTTTCCTTTTCAGGAATTTTCTTCTTAAATTCTTAACTATTTTTAACGACCTTAACTACTTTTATATATCTTAACTATTTTAAAGTCGACCAAAATCGACATGGTGTTTAACGTGTCAACCCTGATACGGTCCTCAAATTCTTTTCTATCTAAACGCGCTCTGTTCGCTAACAAAAATTCCTAATTATTGATAAATATATCTCTAACACAAAATTGAAACAAGAAAGTTTATATACTGACGATATCCTTTTTATATTTTTCTCAAAATTAAGAAACTTTTTAACGGAAGAAAAAAAAAACTCGATCAGAACAAAACTAATAAAGAGCCGTAGTAAGATTAAATTGATATAAGAAACAGATAAGGGTTGAAATCTTTCTTCTGCTATTTAAATATATAAAAATAAACCACCAACTAAGAAATTTAAGTGAGACACTAAAAAACGATTCCAAAGAGTCCAAACTCCGTTGGAACCAATTTTAAAATATTACGTTGTCCTAGAAGTTTCTCTCCTTTTATTACCAAGCAATCGATGCATACCATTTTCCGTTTTAAAATGTATTATTATTCAACATACGATCTACTTTGCTCCATTATCTTGCTCCATCTCATTTAACAAACAATACCGCACGTTTCTACAAACACTGTCATCTCTTACGTGAAGATCTCTTCACAAATCTCTTCGTGAAGATAGCGAACGAAATTTTCAGAACCTAATATTATTACAGCGCCGGTGAATCCAGCCAACAGTGGTATCGCTGCAACGATGCTTCGAAGAGCTGAAATCGAAACTTATCTCTCTCCCTTTCGGTCTTTAATTACGAGTTAGTCTGGCGGCCTATTTAAAAAAAAAATACGCCCACGCACACCTACGAGCTGCAGCGCGTGCATAAGCGAAGAGCCCACACGCTAGCCGGCAAACTGAGCATAAATTATGTTTAACAAATCTCTGGTGCGCTGGTGTGCGCGTTCGTGCTCGCGCACGCCTGTTCGATTAGCTCTTGCAAAATGTAATAATTGCGAGAGCGCGACGCCGCGTAACCAGTCCTCTTCGCGTCGATACGTCGTCACCGGTTTTTTTATCGGTAGCCTTTCGGATCGAAAAATTGCTATTTTTTGAGAGTATGTTGTGAACGAGAACAACGAGAGGTTGAAATCTTTCTTCTGCGATTTAAGTGTATAGAAATAAACCACCAACTGAGAAATTTAAGTGAGACACTGAAAAACTATTCCATAGAGTCCAAACTCCGTTAGAACCAATTTGAAAATATTACGTTGTCCTAGAAGTTTCATTCCTTTTATTAACAAGCAATCGAGGGATAATATTTTCCGTTTTAAAAAAGTATTGTCATTCAACATACGATCTACTTTGCTCCATTACCTTCCTCCATCTCATTTAACTCTTTGCGGCACAAGATTTCTCATAATAAAATAGACCCGTGTTGCATAGAAATTTGATTGCATTTTAAATGAAACAAAATTGATATATTTTTACTAACGAGGGAATCGCGTAATGTGAAAACATAAAAAAATAATAATAATTTAATTGAATTGGTTATTATAGAAGGTATTATTTTTTGAAGTTAATACTGCCCTTGGAAAGTAGCGGCGCCTGAACGAAAATTTCAGCGCCGGTTCATAAGGACCGGCGTGGCGCTTAACGTGTTAATAAATATACTCATCGAAGCGGACTCGTCGCCATCGCGTATTTTAATTAACACGTTCGCGGACAGTAAAAGTTTCAGCGGGGTGCAAAAATTGACAGTGATTTTATTTTTAAATTGGTTGTGGTATCCGAAATTTGATTAAGCACATTTTATAAGGGTAGTTAGATTATCATATTTTAATCGTTACATACAACGAAATTAAAAATTAATAACAAAATTAAAACTTAAGGTTAGATAAAATTAAATTCAATTCAATTAAAAGTTTCAGCGAGGTGCAAAAATTGACAGTGATTTTATTTTTAAATTAGTTGTGATACCCGAAATTTGATTAAACACATTTTATAAGGGTAGTCAGATTGTCATATTTTAATCGTTACATACAACGAAACTTAAAATTAATAACAAAATTAAAACTTAAGGTTATATAAAATTAAATTCAAAATAATTTACTTTCAGATTCGAATCCTATAGCATTCCTGTCATTCTGCATCATCGTGAAAATTAATGCTACAGCATTCACGTCCGCGAACGTGTTAACCCATTTGCATCACACAGAAAAGTGAAAAATTCGTTCTTATCACGAAAATTCTTTTTGATTCTATTTAAATGAAAATGTTTTTAAATGTTAAAAATAAAAGCAATATTACATAAATAAAGAATTTTTATTTCATAATAGATTCATAATTATGAGAGGAATAAAATCTAATTATTTTGCACAACATGATAATGTTTGAAGAATGTCGAGACAATAAAAAAACGTTTTCTAAATCTAATTACCTCTTCACTGCTGTCGGAAATATAACCATCCATTTTTTTTTATTTTTCTAAGTTATTTTACCCTGAAACTATTCGCGATCACCTCTTTTCATTGATTGAGAGCCAAATACGCATGGGTATAATATACGTTCTGGTAATAAATGCCCAAGTGGAATGAGCGCATATATGCGCGCTCTGGTGATAGTGGCCAGGCAAAATGTGCGCATATATGCGCTTATGATGCAAATGGGTTAATAAGGAACTGTTTCTTGCAACTACAACAATGGTTACGCGATGTAAAAAAAAAAAAATTGGGCGGTAACAAGTCGGGTTGAACCAAGAGAAAAGTAGAATGCTTTTTTAGAAGTGAAATTTTTCAGTATATTCCGCGGCGAACAGTAGTTTTGCAGCAACCGAGTATAAAGAACGTCGCACTTTGTTCGTTTCTTGCTCCATTCATCACGAACGTGTGAATCGTCTTTCAGCCTTGTTGCGCAATACGTTTCTGCAAGATCTCCGCGAATCGTAACCAGCTAATCTCGCCAGAGATTTATTTCCCAGTTTGCCTCTTAGATTCTCATCCAGTAGCCGACACGTTCCACGTACGTGCCTGCAAAGGAAAAGTTTGATCAGGGGTTGTTGTGCTTGTAAAAGTTGCCCGTACGCGGCGACGTTGCAAACCGCGTAAAGCCATAGTAATAATCTCTGATGAAAATTCAGAGGTTTTTTTTTTTTCTTCTTTCTTTTTCAGCGTTGATTAATGTCCGAAGAAATTGTGGGATAGGGTCGGAATTAACAATGAACGTCCAAAAAAGATGGATCGTTCACAATGAAAGGATTGTGTAACGGCGAGTAATGGATCGTTTATTAATGGCTCGGTCTAATTTGACCAGCATACGTTGGGATTATGTAATTGGTGCGTTTATTTCGCTTGATCGGTCGGGAGGTCGAGAGATTGAGTATTTTATTGGGACTTGAAGATTTTATTTGCCGTTATGGTAGATGATTGTGGTGGATAGAGTTTTGAACTGGGTGATTTTTCTTCCGTGGAAGCGGACTTTTAAGGTTTGTGTGATAGGTGTGTTAAGTGTGAAAAAGAATTCTTTTCTTTTGTGTAATAGTAGGGAGTAATGATGGTATAGGAATTCGAGGTTAATTAAAGTTTCCGTGCCAAATTCGTTTAATATAAAATTGAACAATTTTTAATATGAATATTAATAATATGAAGGTATAAAAACTCGAGATTAATTAAATTTTCTGTGTTAAATAAATATAATGCGAGATTGAACAATTTTTAAGAGAATAATTTTATTCTATAACGATAGCGAATATTAGTAGTATACAAGCATAAAAATTTAAGATTAATTAGATTTTGTGTGTCAAAAAATATAATATAAAATTGAACAATGTTTAACAGTACAACTGTACTGTAAATGATGAACATAAGTATAATAATGTCGTACAAAATAAAAAGCAGTAATGCAATCTATTCAGAATCATCGCTATTTAATTACCTAGTGATAACTTTTAATTTTACATTGATGATTCCAATTTTTTATCGCTTGCTGTATAACCTTTCTTGGTATTACTTTACTTCTTTTTAAAAAACTGTTAAACACTTATCCTTGCTGAATATTTATATACGTCTTTATTACACCGTATAAAACCGACGATATAAAAAATAAAGTCTTAATACATCTATTATTACACCTAACCTTCCAAGCGAAGTTAACTAAAGAAGATACACGTACTGTAAAAAAGAAAAAAAAACAACATCGACGCTGTGATGCTTTAACATCCTTATCAGAAAAAAAAATAAAAACAATATTACAATAGAATTCTTATTCATATTTATAACACGATTATTCACACTTGATTAATAATCCCATAATACGATATCCATCGCACACATTAAATATATTCCACAGACAATAATTACAATAACTATCCAATTTTTTAAAAATTTTAACCAGCTGAAAAACGATTAGTTATCTCACCCAAAATTACTCTAAACAATTCCAAAACTGAAACTCTGAAATTATAAAAATTCAGAGACCAAAAACCTGCATTCAAATCTACACCAATCATAAGAATTAAAAAAAAGAAAAAAAAAAACAAAGCAAACAACAATTAAAAAATCACACGATACCACCGAAAGAACCAGAAGATCGCTTTACGAGCTTCGAAAGTCTCCTCGGATCTCGGATACGATGTCGCCATTTTGGAGAACGTTCCTCGTGCGCGCACACGCGTCGACCAGCCTCGCTCGACGTGTTTGATTTTCTTTGCAGGTGTGAACTAGAGCGAAAAGAAGCGAGCGGAGGTTGGCCGCGACCTACGCCCACGCCCACGCACCTGTGCCGAAACAGGATCGCGCGTAGTTACCCGTTAATTAGTCGTTAATTAACCCGGTACTCGTCAGCGCGAGCATCGCCGCGGCCAGCTCGCGAAAAAATGCCGCGGCACTCGCTCCACCTCGGTCCTACTTGACGGAAACGATAGGAGGAACCTCGTCAGTGGCACTGTTCCGATCCCGAGAGATCGGCCAAGAAGATGCACAACGTCTCAACGGAGGGCGCGTCGCCCGGTGGTCGACGATTGTCGCGCAGTTTTCACTCCTGCCTTCGAGGAGCTGACCACGACGACCTCGAATCAGGTAGATCACTACTGACAGAACTAAAGTACAGGTTAAATGCATTTTCTGGTCGAATTGTAATGAAAATTTAAACGGAACCATTTTTTATGCTAGATTGATGGATATTTCTTATATAGGACGGCATATTTTAGTTAAAAGAACGGCTTATTTTATTTCGAAACAGCTTAATTACGCGCTATTCAGTAATTAAAACGTCGCCACACACGCCGATTGTGATTAAAAATTTAGAAAATATTAATTACATATAAAGGATCCCGCGGAGAAAGAGGAAAGATTTCAAACTTTAGTCCTTCCGAGAAGACAAAAATTTATTTTTAAAGGCATAACGCAACTTGGTATTTTATCATATATCAAGATAAAACATCGTTTCATTCTGCATAATTCTCACATTTTATTCGTAAGTTTAACGCTCTCTTTCCTTGCTATTATTTCTCTCTGACATCCTCCATTTTTTTTCGCTGTACGCCGCAACTTCTTCTAACCACTAGCGAAACCCAAAAAATTTTAATTCTCAATGCAACGTGGCAAGTGATAAAAAGCGCACACAGGAGCGTACGAGAAAACGTTACGTTGAGAATTTGTTAAAATTCCCTCTTTTTTCCACGGACCTTTAAAGCGGAGCACGCCTTTTGCCTCGCGTGCGGTCCCGATGGACTTCTTTCCAACTCTGCATGCTGCGCGAGTCGTTTAAAAAGTTGGTAAAATAATTTAGTTTTTCCAACTAAATCCAACATTTTTCTTCTGATTATATTCCAGTATCCCTTTTTAAGTTAAATTCTCATTAACACGACCAAACCGATTCTTATCGACTCTCCGTTAGACTTTGTACCGTGATACTGATTCAAAAAGATTTGTCGCAAAATAGTTAAGAATTTGAGAAGAAAATTGTAAAGGCCCGCAAAGAAAAGTTGTATCTTTAACCCCTTGCCTTACGATTTCTTATGCAAAGGGTTAAATCTTTTTCTCCCGTTTTTTTTTCCTCACCGAACCTCGATTAATATTATCGTCGATTTTTCGTCGCGATTCTTTTTCTCCGGTTTTTTTTTAAATTTATTTTTCTCTCACCGAACTTTTTTTCTGAATTAATATTATCATCGATTTATCATCGCGATTCTTTTTCCACAACCGTGATCGGATGAATCGTTTTCTCCCGTTATTTATTTATTTTTTTTTTTTTACCGAACCTCGATTAATATTATTGTCGATTTTTCGTCGCGATTCTTTTTCTCCGGTTTTTTTTTATTTTTTTTTCTCTCACCGAACTTTTTTTCTGAATTAATATTATCATCGATTTATCATCGCGATTCTTTTACCACAACGGTGATCGGATGAATCGTTTTCTCCCGTTTTTCTTCTTTTTTTTTTTTTCTCACGGAACATTTTTTCTCAATTAATATTATCGTCGATTTTTGGTCGCGATTCTTTTTCCACAACCGTGATCGGATAAATCTGCGAGCGAGGTGCGTAGGATAACGACACGCAAGATCTAAAGGGGACGTGGGTGACTCGTGTGCAATGTTACGGGCCTACGCTCGTTAAAACTGCACTTCTACTTTCCCATAAAAGAAAATCTCTCGTGGGAAAAAGGAGAACGAGTCGCGATTGATACGGTTGCCACAGATGCGTTTTCGAATGCAGTTTCCTCGTACGTCGACGACAATCTTCGAGCGTTTCGCGTTATTCGAATATTCAATCTTCTGGTGAGGAGAATTTGATGGATCGGTGTTGTATAAGAAACGTTAGGTAACAGCTATTACCATTTGATTCGAACGTTTGAATGGATTCAGCGTTGCGGTTTTAGGAAAGGTTGCGCGTTCGATGAAACGCAGTGCTCCTATAAGGCTACATATTATTTAGGAAAGTTTCAGTATCTCAAATTGTTCCGTTTTCGTGTCATAATTAGGCACCCAATTCTGTTTTTACGCGATCGATGCTTTTAGTTCTTTTTAATTCTGTTTTTACCCTCTGAAGTGTAAAAGATGTCGAATTTATGTAAAAGTGGAAAATTGAGTTATAAACAATTTGAGTTATTCAGCAACAAATCGTTGCACTTTTACTTATTTTATTAAAATTGGATATGAAAGCTTATGACGCGTTAAATTAAGATAAACTGTGTAAACGGAGAATGGAATTTTTTTTTTTTTAGAGCGTGTTAAATCAAAATCGTGTAAAGAAAATTTGCATAAAAATAGAATTGTGTATATACAAATTAATTTCATGAGTTTATTTGAATTTTTAACTCTTTTCTACTTCAAGTGCGACACTGAGGCACTTAATTATTTGTTATATATCGCTGAGTTGCATTGATATTAATTTCAACGAATAATTTTCCCGAAACCATAATAATTAATTAATAATTCTGTATAATAATCAATAAGACCTACCTTCAATATTTAAAAAAATGTAAATTTTAAAAAGCCACTCTAAAATTTATATTTTTAAGTTGCGCCAATGTTAATTCCAAGCAGCGATATATTAATCCAGTGAATATTAATATAGTCCATTTTATATTAATATTCTGAGTGAATATGATTGAAGTGGAACAGTTTTATAATTATTATTCACACACAATTTTTATACTTAATATTTTATACGATACATATTCATAAGATTAACATCGTAAATTTCTGTTACAAAATTCTATCAAAGAACTCTGAAAGTTTATAAACACGATAGAATTTGATTACAGAATTCCGAGAACTTAAAAAATTGAGTTCAATCAATTAGAATATGTATGGCTCGCTTTATTGCACACAGTGTACAGGCGAAAGATAAATTCTTAAACAGTGGAACGGCCAAGGTTTATAAATAACATATGCGATTAATCTTCTACGGTCGAGTTACTTTTTATGGTGCATGGATTTGCGTCTTGCTCGTTGACAACGTAAGACGAGGATCTAAGAAGCTTGTAGCAAACCGTCCAAGGAGTCGCTTTACAATTTATTATAATATTTTTAAACCCAATATCGATCAAGCGTATCGAATTTAAAACGAACAAGCGCCTCGTCAACTTTACGAAAAAGATGAGAAAAAAAATTAATATCTTAGAAACACAAAAATGATGAGAAATTTATTTGGAAAAAAAAGATTTCTTGTTACATAAATTTAATCATAGAACAACTGTGATATATATCAACGAAGTATTTGTCGCTCGAAATACAAGTATTTCAAAACATTTTCTATTCACAGTTGGCAGCGTGATCTCATTCAGAAACGAAACAACGCGTGTGTATAAAATTTGTGTCGCGATAACGAAACCACTTTTTTTTAAAATAGACTTTTCGACACCTTCCGAGCCCTTCCGCGCCTTACGTTGAATGAAATCAATTTATCAACGTCTTCCTTTTATAACCGCGTGAAAAAAACTTGTTCATCGTCAGCTCCATTCAGAAAGAGCAAAAAGATATCGATATTTACGTCGTCTAAATAATTCACGCGAATATACGACACCGTTGAACCAGAACGTCTGACTGCCACAAATCCTCGGACGGAGAGACGACGTGCCTCAAAGGTCTCTGGTTCTTAAAATACTTTGTTTGCCACTTCGTTGGACTCATGGTGACACAAGGGGTACCATAATGGCGTCCGAAAATTCAACAGGAAGCCGTGACACCATAATTTCGTTAAAACTGAAATTATACTGTAATACGCTTAATTTTATACCGTGATAGCTTAAATTTATATTATTGTTGACCAGACGCGGTGTTTTAAAGATATACCTGAACATGTATATTTTTATTTCGTTATGAACGAAATTATAATGCGGCAAGATACAAATTTTGTGGTGTATATTAAAGTTACTCACTGTGTTACCGTGTGTCGAAACAGTTTTAATCTCACCGAACTGTATAAAAAATACACTGAAATATTTAACAAAGTGTAAGCAATTAATTCTTTGCGGCACAGGATTTCAGATAATAAAATAGACTTTATGGCTCTTTTCAGGGCGCGCACTTATGTGTGTCGCGAAAATCGAGCGCCATGCGGGAATGTACGAATTCATCTCAAATTATTTGTATTTTTTTATTTGTTTGTTTTATTTCGTTTTGACCTCCAAAGATTCTAAACATATTGAAATTTACGAATATATTTTAGTTTTCGCTAAAGTTACAATTTAAATAGGAAATGCTAAGTAAATTTTACGCATGGCGGATATAGTTGTCACGACACAAAATATTGCCACTTCTCCATGACGGATATAGTCGTCAAACACAGCTGACTGGTTAAATGATTTTAATTAAATATTTTAATTTCTTTAAATAATTAAGTTTCTTCTTTAATATTACACGTTTCGAAAGTCTGAAATATTTAAAAATTTGAAAAGACAATTTTTAACAGCTACGAATGTGTAGCGAAGTGAAACAAAAAAAAAACCGTGCAAGAAAAGATACGTTTCCTACAGTAAAATGCGAGATACGTTGAATGTTGGTCAAAAACCGTGCGAGATGAAATAAAAAACTATATTTAATTCGAAAAACCGTCTAAAGTAGACGATGGAAACTGCATAAGTTCTGAGATACATACATTCCTATTCACGTACAATATTTATAACGCGTTGCTTATTAAATCCATCAAATGAGTACTGCATTAAAAAAAATAAAATAAAATAAAAGAAACACAACATTACACACATTATGCCCTATACATTGATCGTTGAATCCATCAAACGAGTACTACATTAAAAAATAAATAAATAAATAAATAAAAGAAACACAACATTACACACGTTCTGCCCTATACATTGATCGTTGAATCCATCAAATGAATACTGCATTAAAAAAAATAAAATAAAATAAAATAAAATAAAAGAAACACAACATTATCACACGTTCTGCCCTATACATAGATCGTTGCACCCACGTGAGATGTATTTACAAGATCTCTGGCTCGCGAGCGTAACCGAGGGAGGCCGCGTTAATATTTACTTTCATACACGGTCCCCGCTCGCGTCAGTTCATTGCTGACTGTATCGTGTTCGTTGTCCAACCGTGAAGACTCCTTGCGAATCGATCCTGTGTATCCAACTGTGTCGATTATCTTCTCACCGAACGGTAATCGTCGTTGAGAAGAGACCCGTCGTCTCTTCCGCGTACGACTTCATCTATTCACGAATTGATGTGTAGACCTAAAGAGGACTCGAATATTCTTGAAGTTTTCGTTCCCTTTTGGCAAAGAGATTAGTGAATCTGTACCGTAGTCCCTTTGTACTCTTCGTCCTCACTTTTCGGATGAATTTGAAAGAGTTCGCGCGAAGTAATTAACATTTGTGCTACAAGACGGTGCATCTGTAACGTTTCCACGATATCTTTGAACTTGAAGTCAGAGTCTTCGTGGTAACGTTTTTTAAGATACCAGAGGAATTTGGAATAGAAGTGGTGTATTTAATGAAGCTTGAGTTATGATGTCAGCGATGACGTGTTTTGAGAAACTTAAAAAGAAATAAATATGATTAAAATAGAATTGTTGTTTTGATGGTAATATATTCTGGAGCATCAGAGAGATCTAAATGTAATTATTAATGGAGTGGAATATAATATTAGTGGAGTGAAATATAATATTTAATAACTACAGTGTTTAATGGAGTGGAATATAATATTTATCAAGTGTAATATTTAATGGAGTGGATTATAATATTTAAGAAATGCAATATTTAATTGAATTGAGTATAATGTTTAAGAAATGCAATTTTTAATACAGAGGAATATAATATTTAACAAATGCAATATTTGATGGATTGGAGCACAATATTTAACAAGTATAATATTGAATAAACTTCAAAATATGAAATCTTAACTATAAAGAATATTAAGAAATGCAATATTTAATGGAACGGAGTATAATATTTAATAAAAACAATTTTTAATACAGTGGAATATAATATTTAACAAATATAATATTCAATAAACTTCAAATTGCAATCCTAACGATAAAGAATATTAAGAAATGCAATATTTAATGGAACGGAGTATAATATTTAATAAAAACAATTTTTAATACAGTGGAATATAATATTTAACAAATATAATATTCAATAAACTTCAAATTGCAATCCTAACGATAAAAAATATTAAGAAATACAATATTTAATAGAATGGAATATAATATTTAACAAATGTAATATTTCATGAAGTAGAGCACAATATTTAACAAATATAATATTCAATAAACTTCAAATTACAATCCTAACGATAAAGAATATTAAGAAATACAATATTTAATAGAATGGAATATAATATTTAATAAATACAATTTTTAATACAGTGGAATATAATATTTAACAAATATAATATTCAATAAACTTCAAATTACAATCTTAACGATAAAGAATATCGAAACGATTATAAAGCTTTAATGCTTCAACGGATTTGTTTAATTTCGACCCGTAACCAACAAGGACCTTATTGATCGGCAGGTCCATTGGTGGCTAATTGACCATTGAATTGATTCAACGTATTAACGAGTGTCGCGATCGTTTACTGCCTCTCTCTGATTACCGTCGACGAAATTGACCAGCCAATTCTTCGTCTCCGACGACAGATGCTTCGATCTGAATCGACCTCTGTGCTCGATGGACTCCTGTTCGCGCGTCGGACGATCCTCGATAAGATTGACAAGTTCAGCGACGATCAGGACGAGTGAATTGTGTGCTTTCATAGGAGGTCGATCAATGGTTTGTTGAACCTTGAATGAAATGGCCGTTTCATTCTCTCAAGTTTAAGTCATGGCGATGATTCGCGAGTTGTTGAAAAGAAAAGTCATGTGTTATGGAATTTTACGTTTCGAAGAAGATCGAAGTTGATCGAGAAGACAAAATAAAATATAAATAAATTTACGTGTTTAATTGTGTTTACTTGTATTTAAAAATTGAACTCGTTTAGCAAATTTTAATTCTGATATTAAATCGTGTATAAATTTGTGATTGTGAACTGATTTTTCGTAACAATTTATAACAGAATTCATTTTTCTGGAAAATTGAGACAAAATTTTTTAATTAATTTTTTAATTAAAATTTAAGCTTGCATATAATTATTTTCTCTTGAAAAAATAATGGAAGTTTTAAGTTCATCGAATCGATCATTGAATATAATTATTAGACTGTAGACTTTCATGCAAATTCATAGTTTCGTGAATATTAAGTATAATTAAATTGAATTAAATATAATTAATACTTATAATTAAAATAAATTAAATATAATAAAAAATTGTAGTTAAAAAAAATAGAAGCTACATAGGTAATCGTTCAATCACTAAACATCGTAACTACCGTCGTATATTCTATTTTATTTATATATTTTTGCTTATTATTTGCATTCTGTGTTTATGCTTCAAAATTCTCCATAAACGCATAAAAATCAGCAGTCTAATAATCTCGTGGAACTTTCTGAAATCCAGTGTTAAATTCCGAAAACAATTCGTATCGCGCATCGCGGAAACTAATTTAACAAAATTTTAACGAATACGAAGCGCGG
>SMSQ01019614.1:108826-118941 GCA_019453375.1 Ctenoplectra terminalis | reverse complement strand
TTTTTTTTTTTTTCTTTTTTTTTTTTTTTTTTTTTTTTTTTTTTTCATTTTTCAAGGATAATTTAATGCATCGAATACTCGATTTTTTAAAATTATTCTTCGCAACTGCGAGAAAAAAGCGGAATCTTGATTCTGTTTTGATTGATTGCGTGTAAAGAAAAGATTCGAGAAGATAGATTAAACATACTTTGATCTTCGTGTGTAAACACCGATTTACCAATCTCGTATGAACCGAATGAGGGCAGAAGAGTCGAAACGGAGAAAGTGTAATTGACATCTAATGCGATGCGTGTCAGTTAGTCGTCAAGAATAATGCACGCATGCTGAATTGGCCGCCGTAGATACTAATAGAGTCCCTGTTGACAGGATAGAAAGAGCACTTTCGCTACTACGGTGATGATTTTCGTTCTACATAGATCTACATAGATTCTTTTTTGGGTCACGAAGCCACTATATTTATATCCTAATCGTTAATTTACGATTCCAGGTTTAAATGTTAATTAATTAAAATATACAGAACATGGAATTACATTTTACGCGATGAATTTCCTCTTTTTGCCTGTTTTATAGTTCAGTATTATTTTGTTTTAATCAGCAACCATCATATATTTAATAGCAATCTATTTCAGAAGTTATCACCAAACTCCAATTTTACCTCTCTTTGCATCCATCCCAGAATATTTTTTTTTATCACTTATCCTACTATTTAATTACTCTTGTAATGGAATAAAACTCGAACAAAAGTCGATCAACCACTTTTTTTAAAGTGTAAAAAAAAGAATGCGTTGCATATGTAATAATGCAAATAGCGATGACGTGAAACGTAGATCATTATAAATTAGTTCCGCCTACCCACGTTATTCGAATTAAAAAAGAAACAAGAAAAGAAAAAGAAAAAAGAAATAAAAGAAACCTCAAGAAATCTTGCCAAATTTAAATTGAAAACAATTTATTCTTCATATACGAGTCTTCGATTCAAAATTCGAATCCTCTTGAATCGTATCGAAGCAATGACGTTTAAATTATTCTCTTCCGTACCAGATGCTGAAGTGCTGACGTCTTTCGCCAAGAACGTCGCGTCGGTCCTATCAACGACCTTGCTAAGCGATTACCAGGACCAAACATCGAACCAATCATCGGTCGGCCTCTTAAAAAGGATCCAGAAAGCACAGTCATCGTTGGACCTCGGCCACGCTGAATCGGAAGGTTCAGAGATCTCTTCGAAGGCTTCCTTCGGCCGCTACTCCCGATACACTCACGAGTCTTCTCCCTCGAGCGATGGGAAACGAACATTCCAGGACGCTTACATAACGAACACGCCCCAGTACGCGAAATATTACGTTCCAGAATACGCACCGTACAGATTGGCTGTGAATCCCAATGCACAGCTTTCTCGCAACCAGGTCAACTTCGAATCATCCGAAAACATCAATACCGGGGACAATTCCATCGACACGGACGTCAAGACAGCATCTCTCCGTTACTCTGATCGGTACCATCACCCTTCTGGATTCAGATACAAACCCGAATCAGTTCACTTATCGCCTGATCCAAATCGATACTCTCAGTTTGGTATTCAACCTCAGTATCGTCAGCTTCAACCTCAGTATCGTCAGCTTCAACCTCAGTATCGCCATCTTCAACCTCAGACATCCGGTGGTCCCGAGCAATCTTCAGGAATCGAAGAGGTTGCAGGAAACGTGGACGGAAACGAGAACGCTGAGACGGCTAGGATAACTCGAAGACAGTATCAATTGCATCATCAAGGCCCTTTTCATGCACCTCACCATCCATCGTTTCATGGACCTCCAGGATTCTATCCTCACGGTAGGCCGATCGAAGGTGGAGGTCAACCTGTGGCACCAACTGGTGGACAGGACGAACCTAACCCGTCCAGACTGGTCGACGATCAAAATCAAGGGCAATCGGCGTTCGCGGGTTACGACTACGGTCCCCGTTTCAACTACAGACCACCCTATTATGGTGGTTTCTATCAAGGGTTTCCTGGCTTTTATCCCCGCCCCTTCAATGATTCTTTTAATCCAGAAAATGTGGAACAAGGCGGTGGAAACGGTACGGGAGGTCCATTGCCGGTTGGACCACCGTTCTCTTATGGTCCCAGGTTAGGTCCCCAATTTCCTTATTACCAGCCATATTACCCGAATTTCTATGGACAAGGAAGACCGATGGAACCACAGAATCCGCCTGGGAACCAAGGAAATCCTGAACAAACAGCGGCACCGGAGAATGGACAGGGTAACGTCAATGCTACCGCGAATCAACCTCCGTTTGGTTTTCCACCTTATGGCCCCTATTACGGTGGTTATCCTTTTCCGTCGTATCAATCGGTGCCCTTCAATGGGATACCGTATCGTTTCGGCAACGGGTTTCATAATCAATTGTTCCCACAAATAAAAACGGCTCCTTACTTCAACTTTTATCCCGGTGGCTATCGTCAGTTCCCGTTGGTTAATTTGTACCCCTTCGGTGGGTATTACCCTTATAACAATCAACAGCCCATGATGATGCCTGAGAAACCTGCGCAACCCGAGAAAACTATGAACGAGAACGCTGAGCCCGTGGCACCACCTGCGAATAGCGGAGCTGAAACGCTGTCCGAGAGTAAACCAGAAATGATTCAATCCTCAGCTTCGAATTGATACGAGAAACGTTCTTCTTCTGAGTTTGTTACCAAAGAGAGCAGCAAAGTAACGTGTGATCGAGAATTGACCCAATTATCCTAACGTAAGATTATTGTAATATTTAATTTAAGTATTTATTGTAAGATCACCTGTATTAAAATTAATATCGTTGGCAATTAATTAAAGCATCGTACACGTTTTCTTCTTTTTCTTCTGTTTCTTCTTTCAATTTATTTCTCTTTCTCGTTATTTCACTGTACGATTAAAACAAACAAACGCTTGGCACTTAAGTTCCCATTAAACTACCTCACCTTTGTCTCAGCGAGGAGATATGGAAAAATCGCGACGGGATTCTAATCATGATCCGTTCACGCCACCTCGGGCAACGGAAAACTTTAATTAGGGCCTGACAAGGCGCTCCGACGACGTGCCCGACGACGTATCCGACGACACGTGCCGTAACTTGGCATTGGTCAGCGAAACGTTCCCATGCTTATGATATACAAAAAAGTTCCCATAGCTCTAGTTGGCCTTATCCTGCAATTATACGCCGTGCCCACCACGCATACCAACTACTACGGTCTAATAATTTTCGTGGCCTCCGCAAACAGATTTTGCATATGCATATCTGACGCGACGATCGATTGGGACGACACGATGCAATTGATAATCAAATGGCGAACGCAACGCGAGACTCTATTTCATCGGAAGGATCAACCGAATCTTAATTTTTCTACAATGAATCATTCGCACGAAATCGGTAAAAACGCAATAAAATCGATTTACCGTGGCTACTTCAAGGTGAACACATCGCGATACGTAATACGCGGAAAGTCCTTCGACGTTCACGGTACTGTCGATGGTAGATTCTGGGGAAATAACCTCCGTGAAAACAGGAAAAAAGGATCACGTAACAGATGGAATTAGATTCTGAGCGTTTTCGACGCGATGATTAAGGCGAGGCGTGATTAGTATGCAAAGCGTCGATGATATCGTTGAGAATCGCTTTGCAACGAAACTGATTTTACGTAGGCTGGTTGTTTGTCAGTTTCTGTTTGATCAACTGCGAAGATTAACAGTCGCGAGATTAAAGATTGTTAAAATGTTGGAACGTTTCGAGTGTGTTGATTGCAATTTGTATAAAAAGTTACGCAATTGTATGCATCGATAAGTTAAACAGCGTAACAATGTAGAAATATATTTCATGACTCGTGTGCAATAATTACACAAGGCAAATGAGACAATTGACAGAAAGAAATGCAGCGGGTAATTATGAATCGCGGAATCACGCAATTCTTTTCCTGCGAAACGATATAATTATTCATCGCATGCACGACGATCAATTACGCGATTATGTTATGGAGGCGTTCTGCGTCTCTTCTCGAATCGTCGGCGAATTTCGATGCGACACAATATAGATTCGAATTTATCGAACTCGTGCGTATTAAAGTATCCTTTATGGAATGCGTTTCATCCGGTCCAACCAGTCGATCGAATGAATTCGTTCGATAACAACAACAAAAAAAAATAAAAATAAAAATAAAAGAAAAAAAGAATGAAAAGGAAAGGACGAAGAACGAAGAAAATTAATATCTGTTAATGCATGCTCCTAAATATTTTCGGCTCAACGACGATTCCATTGGGCAACGTTACAATCAATGAAGCTTCCACGTATCGCGCATTAACCGAAATTAATGACAAACGCATTCTTGCTACCTACCATCTCTGTCGCAACGATAATTCTTTTTTTTTCACGATTTCGTCTCGCGACCCATACCGTGTAATTTCACCATTTTGTAACTCGGTCCCCCTTTACACGCTCCTATTATGCAAGCCACAACTTTTCTTCTTTCTGTTTCGATCGCGATGCCCACATCTGCTTTCATCGAGCCGTACATTAGTGCACGCATTGTACTTCCTTGAATAATGATTAAATTATCCAATAGCGCGGTAACGAGCGGTTGACAACTCACTGAATGCATTAATTTGTCGTCGTAACAAGTTTTGTCATTTTATAAGGTGAACGTTGAAGACCTTTCTGTTTTTTTTTTTTTTTTTTTTTTTTTAATTTAACGAAAATTGATATTGAGTTTTAAATTTGTCTATTTCACGACAATTCACAGAAGTCATTCTTGCAAGCTCACCAATCACGAAATGAAACATTAAACTGTGAAATTCTCCAGAAGAATGACAAGGAGAATAAAAATTCTTACGTTCGAAGTTGAAATCAACACGAAGACAGTAATTTCAACTGTCGCTTCGAAACACACGATTCACTGCTCGAGTCGCGTTATTATCTTCGCGAATGCGTGAAATTCCCCAAAACGAGCACGAGTTCTCCAGAAACGACACGAATGATACCATGTTTCTGTCCCGACAGAAAAAAGAAGACTATTAATTTGGCGGATTTCCCGAAATCCACAATGCAAATGTCACAACAACGTATTCTGGGTGGCTCATTGTTTTTCCAGGAACATAAGAGGAATTGAGAAACGCGATAGAATGTTTCTCAGACGAAAAGCGTGGAATCCCCCGGCAAATTTGGATGTCAAGGCACCTGTTCATAGGGCGTGCACACGATTGACCATCCCGAAACGCGTTGCTGCACCGTGTCTCTTTCATAATGACGCATTGCATTCGCATAATCCCAGGGTAACAATGCTAGTCTTTGCTATTAGTGTTAACAGAGGGAAGCCAATACGAAGGCTGGGAAAATTGCTGTGGGGGCCGTCGCGGGACCCGCCTCTGTTATAAAAGAACTGGAGACAAACGTTAGACGGACAGTGGTTCACTACTGACAGATCGGAAAAATTAGTGCAATTCCTCGAGGACCTAACTGGCTAGCGTCAGCTGACGGAGAATGGCTTGCTTGAAACTTGTAAGTAAAGTTGCCATGAAAGGGGTGGAGAAGTTGAAGCTCACCCCTCGTTGAGTGACAAGATGTTAGAGTTTTATTCATCGTTCTACTCAACGTTCTGTATTTAGAAACAATTCATATTTAACCCCGCTGTATTTTTCACTTACGTTACACATTATCATCTCATAAAAGTTATTAAAAAAATTTTTTTTAATATTTTGGACTTACAAAATATTGTAATATTAAAGAAGCAAAGGGAAAAATTAAATACGCTAAATCTGATAAAAAAAACTTCATTTTGGGTCATATAGACCCAAGGAGGACATCAGGGTTAAATATCTTTTTTTTTTTTTAATTTTGAGGCAATATTTTTTAACGCCTCGAGCATAAAATAAAATACAACTGAGTACATTGATTGAGTATTGAAAAGTAAAGATACTTGTTCATGGTTCGATAAAAAAGATTGTTATGCAAATTCTATTCAAAACATTTCTTTCTATAAAATAAACAGGCTGCAAATAATTTAAGATCGTCGAGTTATATGATTCATTCTCGGTATATGTTAACTAGAAATCTTGGATGATTAAATTTATAGAGTTGTTACTGGACAGCGTCGTAAACTCGAAGCAAAATATTTGATCTGATGTTGAAAATGAAATAAAATGTATACGCGAACACTTGCAGAACGATTATTTCAAGTATCGTAAAAGTGTTATATCGTATAATATCGTAGATTAATATTGATTCGTAGAATCGATCGATGTATAAGATTCACGACATTCATTATTTTTTTTTTATGCACGTTTTGAGAAGTGTACGTGTGCTTTTCCAGTACACAGTCCTGCTGCTGGCTGTCTTTATCGGCATCGTTGCTGCGAAGCCAGGATATTTTGGTGGATACGGACACGGTGGCTACTATCCTTACGTTTATAGCTACAGATATCCGATCTACGGATATGGACATGGTTATGGACATGGTTATGGTAAGGAAATACAATGCATGAAATAAAAAAAAAAAATTTGTATCGCGAGAGAAGTGCTTCCAACGTCAATGAATCTTTTGTGTTTCTTGACATTTAATTTAAAATAATATTTTATCGAGTTGAATATTTTTAAACAATTACTTGTTTCTGATACTTATACGTAATACAAACAATTAAATTTTTTCAAGTTTCTATTTGACGATATTGTTGAGCCTTTTTTATAAATTCTAAAGTGGACAAAATATTCATCGACGTTGCACGCGAACGAAGTTATACAAATAGACAAAACATTCATCGACGTTACCTTGTCATCCTAATTTACTTTTCCCTTTAGGATACCCTCATTACGGTTATGGTCACGGATATGGTCACTATGGTGGCTATTACTAATCGAAAAGGCGACCGTATGGATACCATGATTCGCAAGGGAGAGACGTTTAGAACCGATTTATAATCTTAAATCGGCTGATTCTATTATCGTAATCTTCTTTCACGAAAAATTTTACTGCAAACCGCATTTATTTCTCACGAATATAATTCTTGGGACTATTATTATTATCCGAACAATGACGAAGAATTGTATCGATTAAACAACATGGACTGTATCTGAGCTTTATATTTTCATCGTCGTTAAAGATGTTGTGCAAATCAGATGAATAAAACGTAGATTTTAATCGAAGTATAGTGTTTGAAATGTCTTATCATCGAGCCTCATAGTATTAACCTTTTCTTCTATGTGTTTCTTCTATGCGTTTCTCGAGTAATGATAATCAAATTTCGGAACTGCTCGTTCGATCGATAAAAGTGTTATTGAACATATTCGTTCACGTACTGCTATAATTCTTTGATAAAATTTTGTAAACGATTCGTTCGTTTAACACTGAATACTATCGAAACATCAAAAAGAAATCTTTGATGAGAATAAGAAAACTTACATACATATTTATAATAAATATTCATTACACTTTATCTCGTAAAATTCACACAAAATGTTTTCGACCACGAAATGAATTACTGAGATAAAAAGGAATTCTTCTTAAAAAATTGTCATTTACAAAAGAGTAAAAAGAATATACAAATAAATTCGTTATAGCGTCGCAATTAAACGAATGCGAAACATAACATTGGTTGCATGACCAAAGATGTTATGCGAAAGACAACATTTTCCATCGAGTTTCATAATATCGAATCATGAACTGATGATTAATCATGAATCACGAAAATGCATCTGGCGACGTGACAGATGGAAATGAAAAAATGTTAATCCTCTGCTAATATCGGCACATAAATCAACGTAACTGACAATCGTCGAATCTTTTGAGTATATAAAAATGAATACACGAATTATTCGGTATCTTTATCTTGGAAATTAGAGGCTAATACGATATTTATATGCATGAATTTCAAGTTTTCGCTTGACGTTACGAAATACGACAACAATTCGTTGAGGAACCTCAAGCGGCAACTTTGAAAAAGTATACCTTAATTTTAACAAAAAAAAAAAAAAGAAAAGAAAAATTACAAAATTTAATGATATTCAAAGATGGTTTCTATTTTTTTGAATAAACATACTCAAAGATAAAATCATTAGTCTTTAACGTATACTGTTCCAAGCGAAAGATCAATGCCAGACGAAGAAGAGTTAATTGTTGCGGCGTAAAAACATTTTTGGCCGTTTGGCCTACATCAACGGCCTTCTAACGTCAAGTGAATGGTTGGGCCTACATATTTATTTCGACCTTCTTGAAGTTACTTTTCATTTAATAAATGCTCAAAATAAGACATTTTAAATTTGCGTGCTTGTGATTCATGGAAAGTTTGCAAGCGAGAACGAGAAGGACACCCGACGAATACGGTTAAAACTCAGTAATTAAAAAAGTAAATAAAAGTTATTGAACTCGGTATAAAATAGGTATAAAATAGTGCCTAAAAATTTCAAGTTTTACTAACCAGCGTTGGGCTTTCATCTCAATGCTACTTTTCATTAATGATTTCTTTCAACCAAACCTAAATCAATTAAATGTTACCGGTTCGATTCAATTAAAATTGAAATACCGTCAAGGTTGTCAATTGGTCGGTTCTGTTTAATTCCATGCATTAGAAATCGTTGATATTGAATTGCACAATGCCAAGTCTTCGCTGCTTTATCGCACATCTTTAAAGCTTCCGAAATATCGTCGTCCATATTTAATTAGAAACGATTACCTCATCCGCGTTATTTCTCTCTATTCAAGAATCACTGTATCATGCATAATAAAATAGAAATCATACACCGTGTCTGTTATATCGAATTTTTCAAAACCGTATTGAATCTAATTTAATTAATTTAATTAAAAAATCCTGACCATCGACACGAAGCGACACTGCAACTATGAAATACTGTTTGCTCGAACAGGTTTAATCACAGCGATGAAAGACGCTGATAAAAGATGTTAGGATCATCCAGCATCAGATCTTCGAGCAAACCGTTGCTAAAGTCCTGTTTCTACGCGTATTCCCGTTTAATTGGGCAACATCGACGCGATTAAGAGAGAATGCATCTGCGGTGATCCGTATGTGCAGAAGCAGAGGTTAGCCGCGACTTTTCAGGTCGTCCAGACTTTTACTTTCCTGCAAGTAAACCGCAATTGGCTACAAGTGTGACTTTAACAACCATCAACGTACAACGTTTTATTAGCAACAATTTGCTTCCTTCTGAGACAAGTTTAGAAGCGGACACTTGTTCGTTATTTATATTAATCCGACAACTTTTTCTTCGACCTCGCTTAAGGTCGACAATCCTCTCCTTATTTTAAAATAATCTCTTCTGTAGTAGAAAAAAAGAAAAAAAAAAGAAAAAATAAGAAAAAATGTTAGTATATAAACGATATCTTAACAAAAGTTTAAGATTTATGCTGTCTGAATCGGTTGACTTTTTACGAGGTTGCATCTTCGAGGCTATCATCTTTCCTCGGAACGATGGTCGAGTTAACGGTCAAAAAATTTTTAACGTATCTTAAATATCAAAGGATCATATTGTTAGGTTTGATTTAAATAAGACGAAGGTTTAATGGAAAATAATCGCATAGAGGAAAGACAGAGATTTGACCAGGAATGGTAAATTTATGATAACTATTTCTTGATCACTCTGACTTGTGTTTTGATAAAAAAAGTGAGAAAAATATTGCACAAGCATTTAGCAGTAAGTGGATATATGTATACGGTATTTTACTCTTGTGAAATCGACTGTGATCGTTTAAGACACCTCAGGATTACCTTGATGATACCAAGCTGAGGATTCATCAACGATATACCAAATTGTAATAAACACTCCGAAGTCGGCATTTAATTGGTCAGTATGAAAAATGTATTAGCAATGCCAGTTGCTATTATTGTAAACTTTTTAACAGCTTTTAATAACGCTCAATTTACTCTGCGATTAATCTTCCCTATCGGTGCAATAAACATACGTGCGATTTGTAGTGGAAAAGTTTTTTAAAACAAAAATTCATACACCATAATTTGTTTTTGTTCACCTTCGGTTTCAATTTTCCTTACTTTCAAGCGAAAGATATTAATGGCGATTCGATGCTAATAATGTATCTCACAGTTTGAAGTCAACGAGTAAAAAAAAAAAACAAATTCCCGAAGGAG
>SMSQ01019614.1:0-108417 GCA_019453375.1 Ctenoplectra terminalis | reverse complement strand
TATCGATTCCTTTGGGATATAGCAATTATCGCAAGAATTAACTTCCAAAGAATAATTCAGAAGGGATGCTCGTAGCTCAGTAATTTCAATAATGAGAGCACGAGAGTTCAAAGTCTGTTTGTACTACTTAGAACAGGGCCCTCTGTATTCTGGTACTTCATTTTCATAATCGTGGGAATTGAGTCGCCATAGAGAGGGGTGAGCAGTACGAAACCAATATGGTTCACAGAGTTTCTGCAATAAGTTGTCGCAACAATGAAGAAATATGGTTAATAACGGCGAAAACGTTTACAGCGTTTCTTGTTATTAACTTAACATAAAGTTCAGTTTATGGTTTTAAGCTGAATCATTTGAAGTCACGTTGTCCGAGTCGTGAACCAATGTTTCGAAGTTTTATAATACACTGCTGCCATACTAACGAATAAAACGACTCGATTAGATTTTGTTCGTCTGCTTCGAAGAACCTTCAATTTTTTATGATTTCGAAACATCGAGCGGAGTTAATGGATCGGTTGAATCAATATAGATTTCTAACTTCTAGCTCTGCTTTCAAGAAAATGTTAAAGGAATTAGATTTATTAAGCTATAATTGTAATACGATCGAGCGCAAACGCAAAAAGGTCGAAATCATGGTTCGTTCGACCTTCGATTCGTCAACCTCTATTAGATCGATTATTGAAGTGCAATTAAAACGTTTGATCTGACCGATGCATCTGCGATAAGAGTTGTTCGTATCTCCAGATTCTCTCAAGGTTTTATCGAAGAAAATCTTTCACGTATAACGTTTTATGATCGGTTATTACGTGCAGGGATAGCATCGAACGAGCAGTTGCTTAACAGAAACTCAATGGAGGATTTTAAGTGGCAATTTTAATCAACAATTGCGTATTCCTGACTTTATTACACGATTAAATTATCACCAATAAAATTGTGTATCTCGAGCTGCCAGCTTATAAATGCGTAATAGAATTTGAGAAAAAAAAAAATATGTTTCGGTTAAAAATTTAAAGAAACTAGTTCTCTTGCAAGAAAACATAATTAACGTTATTTAGAAGCAGTAGTAGTTAGATAAAATTATACTTCACACCATTAGAATGAATTAGAACTATCAAATGTAGTTACGTCCAATTAGTCGTTTCTGGAGTGCTCATTCTACTATTTGTCTAACGAACGTCTTTGTTACGGTAACACACAATGGCGACATCGGTAAACGATGCAGGTGCAAATATGTGAATACACGGATCACCGGGAACGGTGAACTCACGTAACGTTCGTGATGATTACAGTCGATCGTCGAGCATCATTGTGTCCGAGGTTCTTCACCTGCATGGGAATCTGCATGAATCTCGATGACGCTGATACCAGCGAAATCTTGCATAACCGAGATTTTCCTGTAACCGTCTATTTTAACCACTTTTTTTTCTCGAGCAACTTTTAACACGTACCCTCACTTAAAATGCCTAAACGATGAGTCTAAATAACGAGCTATCGGAAAAAAGCAAATATGTTAACTTTCTTGAACACTCATTATTTTTTCCAAAGCAAATCATTTTTACATAGCCTAGCGTCGTTTAGTATTCATAATTGGTATCCAGCTAGGATTAGCACAATTACGCACGATCCGGGTTCAACTCGCAAGACAAATTAGTCGATTGCAGAAAAAACGAACGAAGAACGGTATGGACTTTGTCTTCTCGATTTATTGCTGTATAATTATCACAGCTGTTACGTGCAACCCCTGCATAAGAACGAGCCTCTTTCATCCTTTTCCTCGATAACTTAATTACGCTCAATTATTCAAATAGTCTTGCAGTATTAGACACTTCATAGTGATTGAAACCGGTGATAAATAATTGGGCGAGAAGAGAGTTCGAGATGAGCAAATGACAGGAGCTTGGGGTGAAGTTTCTTCACTGTCCAACCGCGCTGTCCGCGTGCAACTTAATTACGACGCGTTACGTAGCTTCTAAGTGGTGTATTATGTGGTTACGGTATATTATGTCTTTACTTTCTACGGGTGTTTTAACAACATTTTTTGCAACTTTTAATGCAACCTATGAAAGAATATCAAATGACTCGCACTCTACGAGCAACATTTTCCTCGAGATGTCTTTGATCCGTGCGGTTTCGATGAATGTTTACGATAAAAGTACTCGAAAGGAACAATAATAAGCAATGGTAGTTTCGGATTTCTCGTACATTGTTGCAACTCAATTAAGATAATTCATCCAAGCATGAACACGTTCCATTATCCCAACTAATGTGTTCGACAGACACATTCTACACCTCCGATCAGAAATGTACACGCGTAAAGTTCAGACCACTTTCGTTTCGAATTCGACCCTGTCTCACATTTAATAGAAACACACCATACATCTGGTAAATGATAAATGTTATCTTAATGGGTGGGTGCCGTATAATCCCAGGTGTCGTCCAACCCACCGTCGCTTCTACAACGAAAGAACAAGAATGTCCTTCGATCGTGAGCCCGCGAGAGTGAAATTACCTCATCTTGTAATCAGAACAAAGGCGCTACAACGTTCGTGATCGCGTCGACCGGTCTCCCTTTAATCATGCACGCGAACGCGACAAAGGGGACCATGTCGAATCTTCTCATCCTTGAGTTCCTCGAAATCTAAACAACCGCTCATCGCGAAGCACGGGGAACGTTCAGGACGAACGTCCTTCGCTATCGCCGCGCGTTAGACGTCCACGAGGATCCTCGAACGCGACGTCGGACCTTTTCAGACGGTGTTGTACATCGTCTCGTCCTTCTTGCTAGCCAACGACTCTCACTTTCTCCTTCTCTGTCTCTCTTTCTCTCCCTTCCTCCCTATAGACATTTCACTCGCTCTGTCCGCCGACCGTTGGTCTTTCTCTCTCTTTCACTGTGTTCACCTCGTCTCACGAACAAGACGAAGAATTACAGCATCCTCCCGTGGACGTCGGTTCGCAATAATCGCATGGACCGAACGTTTTGCCCCCACCAGCCAATCGGGTGAATCCTATAAATGCTCTCCACGTTCCTCGAGACGAAGAAGTCACCTCTCCCGGGACCGCCAAGCGCACCCGCGAGACATGTGTCCGTGTTGAGTGTCCCATTGCGCACGGTGACCAGTTTTCGGCAGAAAAGCCGGAAAATTAGATCGCGATCACGGAAGATGGTAAGTAAAGTGCAACGATCGAACAAGTGACACGAACACACAGGTGCGAGACGATAATGGATGGGACGAGGGTTGGGGGTGAACGAGAAGGAACGAAATGTCAGGACGGAACGATGGACACTGTAGATCGCGTATAATTGTGCCGATTCGTTTTGGAAAATAATATTTCGTACGTAAGATCTGTGGTGAAAGTGTTTTCGAAAGCTTCACGATTATTATTGGTGCGTCCTTATCGAGATCGAAGGGTGAAGTAGAAAATTGTCTTGTGTTTCTTCGATAAAGTTTTGGAAAACGTTCCTTCGATATTTGTGTTCTCGGATCACAAAAATAAGGCTGCTTGTTTGTGATCTGATTTTTTTTAGAACCTTTCACGGAAACATAATTGTATTTCAATTTTACGTATTCTTCAATATGTTAAAAAATGATCGTTCTTTCGTAGAAAGTTTTTTCCGCTCAAAGATTTCTCTTCAAACCATTCTTGGAACCCTCGAAAAAAAAAAAAAAAAAAAAGAAAATATCATTGCTCGTCCCGATGAGACAATCTTTCCGTGCAGAAAGTTGTTTCGAAATTTTATTCGACGAATAGAGAGGTACCATTGTATTTCGAACGATTCAGAGATATTTTATGGTGGAATTTTCGAGTTGTTGTGCCGCGATCACTTTCGTTTCTGCAAAACAGCGTTTCTACCGGTGAGCTTGCCGCTTGGTATTTACACGTACGGTCGCATCCACTGCCTCGTAAGAATTAATAGCGAGATGCAAGCGTCAGCCAGCTGTTAGCGCGCGAAATATCAAAGGTTATCATTGTTCCTTAACTTGAAATCCGCCTTTCTGGAGCCTCTGTTTACCAACCTTTGATCTCAATCGTTGAGCGCCATCGATAACGTCGCGTTAGAAGAAAAATTGTTTTAGAAGAAATAAGGTTACAACGTGTGACGCGACTCTGAAGATTTCTAAACCTTTCAGCCGAAGTCTCTTGAACTAAATAAGATTTGTGATTTCAGTAAATCTGAGAATAAAAAAATATGAAGAAATTCTTGAAAAATTTTATACTTTGATTACAAAATTATTGGATCGTATTTTATTAAATTTGTACAAACAATAATTAATTTTTTTTATAGTTTAACTATTCACAAGGAGAAAAGTTTACGTAGCAAGAGTCAAGAAGCTAGATATTTTCCCACGTAGGCATAAGTATCCTTTACGACATGTTCGAACAATCTCTTTCTTCGAGGTACGATTACTCAAATTGATTTTAATAGTAGCCATACTCGATTACGCATCTTTTGTTCATGGTACGTTTGGGTAAAAATACCTTTATGATCACGTAACGTAGAAATTTTTGTTCGCGAAAGGTCAACATCGTAATTCTTTCGTAAAAAAATCACGTGCCATCAAAATATTCGATTCGTGCATCATTAGAAACCTCAACCAGCCGATGATGTAATTTCTTTCGTGGCCTCTTCTTCTCCGATTCGAAACACGTTAAATTATGGTTTTTAATTCGTGGCTATGCAGACGCAGCTTAAAAGTACGATTGTATTAGGTGTCAAAGAATTTTAATCGACGTAAAAATCATTTTTACGAGATAAATAGAAGCGCAAAGTTTAACGCGTCGTTCAAATGTTCACGAGCGTGAAATCGCCACGATCGTTGCACTATCATTCGCATCGTTGACTTATTAATTAATTATTCCTCGAGAATAACTGGTTGAATGACTCAATTGAAATTCGCTCACCCACTGAAAGACTGATTACTACCTGAACAAGTTTCTCACTCAACGGTGTCACGACGCAACCCATCCAATCGGAGGCTGAGAGTTTCTTGCTCAAGTCAATCGGGGTAAAAGATCAATACACATCAGTTCCTTGTCCCCAGTTACGTAACCGAAGATTTTCCTAATTAACTCTATCCATATGAAGAAACTCAGTTTCACTCGTCAGTTTTCTTTCGCTAACGCAACACAATTATGGAACCCTGACCGATTAGCCCGTTTATTAATCATTTAAAATCGAAATTTTAGACAGTTCCATTGAATCGATAGAAAATAAATTAGTGCGAAATTTCTGAATGCACAGTGAACAACGACAAAAATAGTTTAATCAATCACAATATGTTTCACAATGTTATAGAATCACGATTGATTTCACAATCTTTCGACTCCTTTTAAAAGTGTCTACGAACCCACGAGCCATAACTCTCTGTTATAACGCCACGAAATGCCTCTCGAGCGATAATAAAAATACGTTAGCTTGCGAAAACGCGTTTAACCAGCAACTTGTTGTACGCGTGTACAATAAACGCGAAACTGATCGTAACCTCTCGAGCAATACTCGCGGAAACGTTAATGGGCTAATAGAGTAAGAAAGTGCGTGACGTATTGGAATGCAACGGTGAACTCTGGATTCACACTTGCTTACGCACTAAGCGAAATGTTATGCGGCGTCGTGTTAGACACAACATTCACTCGGCTGTCAATATGCTCATAGTTCAATGACTGTTACGAAAGGACTGAAAAATTATTCGTTGATCGAACCGTTTGCTGTCGCTTGCGCGACCATCGATCCTTTTAAGATCTGCATCGTTGAGATGGCACAAAAATGATCGCGATTACTTCGAGGGTTGCGAATCGTTACGAAAGTCGGATCTTTTTCTCATCGTTTGCCAATCGATCGATTCTCCGCAGCTGAAATAATGAATTAATCGCTCGACACGCTGCATCGACCGATAACATCTGTTAGTATCGAAAGAACGTGATTCAGTGTGTCGAAAAACGAAACGTTCTACGATCGAACGTTCTAAATTATCGTAGAATGTGACAGAGTCCTTTTTCATGTCATTCGATCATCACGATCGAGATTTGTTCAGCGAATTTATCGTCAACGACTAATCTGTCGAAGCTGACATTTATAACTGATGACGAACAATACTTGGCTAGAAGTAATCAGGTGATCTTTCATAGAACTGACATTTGCTCCCAGGGAACAGTTTTTATATACTCATTGTCCGTTTCAACTGTTTGTATTTCTTATCTAGTGGCTTTTATCTAACGAATCGTGGTTGCGTCTTCCGCTCCCACGACTACAGAGGTTTCTACTAGTCTCTGTTTCCGCAAGTTCTTGTTTAAATTTCAATTCCTATGAATACTACTGTCTCAGGCATAACCCAATTCATGCTATCGGTCTACGTTACTTTGCGCAACCAAACACTGGTTCGCTTTTATCTTCTTTAAATCTACACCAATCGTAACCACGATTGTTGTAAACTACGATGATTCTAATTCCAACGATCGGAGGAAGATGGAGGAACATGGAGGAAGAGGACCTTCTTCTCAATGACCCGTGTCAAAAACAATAACAGATAGTTGGGAGGAGAGAAACGAGGAGACGAAGGTCAATGATAATCCATCACGGATGGGGCAATTGACATCAGCAGCAAACAACTTTCATCTTCTTTAGCCGGTGTTGTTGTGCTACCGACCCGCTCCTTTATGTCCCGCTGATGGTCTCGTGTTTGAGGTTTAGTGCCTTCGTATATCCACCTGTCTGTGCTCCCTCCGTATGCCGTAATACAGCCTTGATGAGAAGGATGCGTGTCTAGTGTTTGAATTCCGCGCATTCTTTTCTTCGATCATCATCCCAGAGATTTCAATTAGACGCCTCGCGGGTGGGTGTTTCATTTTGCTCGGCGGGATCAACGATTGCGTTGCACCCTCGATTCAATCGGGACTATGAAATCATTCGTATCGAGTATCGTTGCGGTCGTTCGGTAAAACTTGATGGTCATTAAACGTACGAGAATATTTTATTCTATGCGAGCGAAGCTGCGATTGGGTAAATCGAAAGCTGAAGGATTAGGAAATTTTTAGGACGAACGTTGGGTCATTATTCGCTTCAATCGGAAGATGACTCTTCGTTCGGTTATATCATATTATTGCAAGTTTATTGCAACTTTTACTACTGTAAAGTTCAAGCGGTAAATTATCACGATACTTCGATATTAAATCCGACATGAAAGAGTTCGTTTATCGCCGCGGGAGAATTTTTTGTTTTTATTGTGAACTGTCCCGGTCGATGGATTATGTCATGCTAAAAATTAATGTTAACACGTCGTAGATAAAGTCAGATTATACCCTTGGTGAATTGCTGCGCAACGAAATATCGTATGCGACAAGCTCGGCTGTTTTGCAACGCGAATGTAAAACATGCAATAAATGTATAAATCGAAGTAACACCACTTCGATATTCCTTCTTTTACACCTGACCGTGTGTTCTGATATAATCAATTAGCATCGAAGAAGTTTAATTCATTCAATTTCTTTGATACCCTGATTCGATCGTTTCTTCGGTAACAAATTCTCGATGAACTCATCCTAAAGATATCAAGAAAGTATCGATTAAACGAACACCCTGGTGGCTAAAAGGTTTTACGTAATAAAAGATAATAATTTCGTTTCGGTGATCCAGAGGATCGTGGACAATTATTTTCGTTTGGGCCGATCGAACATGAGATCGTTGGCATTTCGATTACGAAACGATCGGCCATGGCTGGGCCAAACTGGCCAATAAACTCCGAGATGATTCGTACCCTTTCATATAAGAATGATAAATAATCTTCAGCTCTTCTTTTCTTTCTTTTTTATTTTCTTATCCTCCTTTTCATCGCATGGTCTCCCGACAATTTTTTTTTTTTTCTTTTTCGCTCACCATCCCAGACATTTCGGACCAAGTTGTAACTTCGTTTACGTAATAGTTATAATACTCCTTCTCGCAACCTTCAACCTTTTCCCGAAAAGGATTCACAGGGAGCTCGGTTGGATGATTCGTGACCAGCAAAGATGAGACTCGTGGGACATAATATATTCCGATTCGCGATATTACGTCACTGCATTTTAATTAGAATAACGATGCTAACTATAATTGGCTAGAGGACGCTTGTTAGCATAAAATTTTTGCATCCAATGTTTTTTTAATTCCTGCATCAAACTTACAACCGAACGATAATAACCCGAGTCGAACCTGCATAAATAAGCGTTCTTTGAAATCGAAATATTTTATATCAGAATATTTCGAGTATTTTGAGAAAAAGTATTCGACCCGTAAACTCAATCGAGATCAAGAAACGTTTCGTCATTCCACGGTTAACTCAGAAACCGTATTTATCAATTTTCATCCACAGAGTCACGCGACGAAACCACCTGTCGCTGAATGTCATTCGCGTCGAAGTATAAACGCAATCGCGGCGAACAGCTCGAAGCCGACCATTTCTTGCCCGACCCGATGGAACAGAACCGATCATTGTTATGGTAATTAGTAAAAGTACGCGGACCTTTTATCGTGCTCGAAGCCGACAATAGTTCTCCTATTTTTTTCGCCGCATTCCACGTCGGTTTCGAGACGGTTACACGCGTTGGTACGTGGGTGAGGAGATACGAACGAACCGCGGTGCGCGGTAGAAACTTTCTCCGGCGGCGTGCTTCTTTTCGCGCGTCGTGACGTGTGACAGTGGCTTGCCCTGTTTAATTCATCGGCACGAGCCACGAGAAATTCAAATAGCGCAATATATGATTTTCAAACGCGTCAGAAAGGTATGGATGGTCACGAACAGAATTTATTATACTTCGTTTCAATTTTAAAGAGAACGGAGATAATTTGGAGAAAGTTAAGAAGGAGACATTTAACGCAACGATCTTAAATTATAAATAATTGAATGTATTGTTAATAACAACTAGAGCAGCTTTGAATTGAAATAGAATTTTAAAGAGCAAAGTTGGTACACAGGACGAAAAATGGGTTGGGGACGGTGGAAATAAAAAATTTCCTGTTCACCTTCATAATCGTAAATCAAAACTGTCAGAAAGAGTAATTTGCAACCTTTTGATTCAGTAACGTAGATAATTTATGTCAAACGTGTCGCTTAAGTAATTTGCATCGGTATCGTTTAATTGTACAAAAACACGATTGTCGGTAACAGAATCTGACGTAATTGTTATTACTCCTCTTTAGCGTGGAACGATACTTCGTTACTCGTTAAAACAATATTATCTGGAAGCTTCTCGTTAGAAGCACGATCTTTGTACCGATAGGTCCGAACAATTAAGCTATTATGAATCATTTTTCGCATCGGCGTCAATTCGTTTAATGACATGAAAATTAAAACACGACAAGGTATCGTATGAAACAAGAACACGAACCGCTCGCTGGGAATTAACTGCGGGCTAATTAGAGTTAATTTATGCCCGTTCCACTTAGGACTTCTCTTAGGTTCCTTTTCTATTCCGATGAAAATGATTTTCCTTTTACTCGTCGCCATTTTTGCTCGGTGGACGGGTTACAAACCTTGACGAACGTCTCTCGACGCTTCTTTCTTCGTTTAATAGGCCCACGCATTAGCGAGGCAGGGTAATTAGAAAGCTTTTAAATCCGAAGACGTTCTTTGCATTTTATTAGTATCAAAGATGCAACCTGCGGCTTCTGCATTATGCAAGACACTAGTTTTGAAACCAATCATGATTGACCTAGCCGCTCATCGATTGAACAAGACCCGTCAAAACGATTCAAACTGATCGAAGATAAATTATTTGGCGAGAAAAATTGAAAATAAATTAAGTTTCCTGTACTCGAGCCTTGGATGATGTTACAGATTTTATTACACGATGTATCGAATTTTTTTAAGGAGTTAGAAACGCGGTAGATATTGAAAAATTTCTAAAGACTACATTGACCTAGAAATTTAATTTCGAGAATTTGTTACGAATGTCAATAGCAAGTCAAACAGTCAATAGCAATTGCAACGAGACCTCGCTGTTGCGACACGATTTTGCACCTCGAACAGTGCGAATTGCTGACCCATAGAGCACTGTTGTCACATTGGTTTCTTATTATAACCGACGGCCTCTCTTCTAGACGTATAATTTGCAACTTTCTCTAGGTGTAAATAAAACGCTGATGAGGCTGTCGAGATGTGGTTAATTATTTGCACTACTCGCACGAATATCTTGTAAAATGCCTTGGTATTAATCCTAGAAGTTCTTAGGAAGAAATAATTATTTCTATGTCGTAAAGATTGCGTAACGTAAACGAACGTAACGTAAATCAGACCGTTGATGCTGCATTATTTTAGTACACGATAATAATAATGAAATTGTTCATCGTCCGCCCTGAGTAGAATTGCTTGTCATGAGTAACATGGTAACCTTATAGTCCCGACAGAACCAGTCTTGTTGTAACTAGACGCTTCCTATCGGTTGTCTTCTTCCTTTACATAATCATAGTATTGTGAGCAAAGTTTTCCTCAGTCACGGATACTTTCAGAGGTTGAGGAGGCACAATTTCGCAACCCTAACCACGAGGAACGATTCTGGTCGAAAAGATGGCTTTCGTTTTCAAAGCGTGAAGTTTGTAAAAAGAATCATAGCCGATCTCCTAATTATACATAAATAACCATGAATATAAAACACAGCGTGTCCTTCCATATAAATTATAGTTCCTCTTCGAATTGCCAAGGACTTTATCGAAATCCTTTCCGAAGTCAAG
This sequence comes from Ctenoplectra terminalis, assembly GCA_019453375.1. Classification (NCBI taxonomy): domain Eukaryota; kingdom Metazoa; phylum Arthropoda; class Insecta; order Hymenoptera; family Apidae; genus Ctenoplectra; species Ctenoplectra terminalis. The sequence goes on along the minus strand of SMSQ01019614.1, from coordinate 97,718 downwards.
GACCGATTCATTAGCACAATCTGAATAATTTTAATGAAATCGTGAGATCTCGAAATTTCTCAAGAAAAGGTAACCTTGCGATCTGTATCGGCTGTTCGTCAGATCCACGCGTCGTGACACCTCTTATACATCAGAAGCCTTTCACATACTGGCGAAAGACAGCGGTGGAGATTCTCTCCCCATAGGCTGTGCGATTCTCCTATATAAATTATACGCCTAAAGGTCACTGGACGTTTCTTCGAGCCAGAACCATCATTCGTACCGCGTTCACGATGTCGCAAACGGATAAGACGGTTTTAATTTCTGGACAACGAGACTTCCATCCCATCAGCTCCGTCTGATTTATGAAGCTCGTTCGAGCCAGCGAAAGATAATTACGCCGGACGGTTGCATTATTACAGTCTGTTTAATTCGTGGCGTCGAATGAAACATCGTTTGCTGGAAAGATGAATACGTACAACGTGCAGGATATGGTGATAAACACCCTTCGATGGTGTAAAACTTGGCGCTCAAAGGGGTCTGTTCCTCGCGTGGGATGTTAATTGTATTGAATGTAGCGGATAAATATGTACGGTTCCAGCATGAAACTAATTAGCGGCAGGAAGGAGATAAAAGTTGCATCACGAATTAAAATGATAAAGCTGGATGCACGTGTGAAGCGCAACCTGTGGTGCTACGTTGACCCGACAAGTAGAAAGCATCGCGTTTTGATAAAAAAAAATATTCAAAAATATCGTTTTTATCGAAAAAAAGAAATGAATTGGTGGAACACCGATCGGAAGCTTGAAGCGATGTAGATTTTCAAGACTAATTGTACGTATGGTGATCAATGAAAGTGCCATACGTTGCGTTTCACACGAACGAACCTTTCACGATCACCGGTACATCATACGACGTGCCTCGTGGTCGAGACAAGTTATGTAAGAAGTTCTTGCATGAAGCGTGAGATAATCCCACGAAGACGATCTCTGATATATTATAATCGATTACGTATCGATCCGTGACCTAATATATTTTGAATCAATTAAGTTCGCTAATTGAGGTCACTGTCGTATCTTTGTATTCCTGAATGAAAATTCTAAACGTGGATAAAAGAAGTTTGGTTTGTAGCAGTAGCATATATTTTTTTTTTTTTCAGCGAGTCTTGTGGATTGCCACGATCGTGGCAGTGCTCTCCACATATCATGCGCAAGCATCGAGTGAGAAGAGCAAAAGAGCGATAGCGAGCAATGGAGGCTACATCTATGAGCCACCGAACGAGATATTCACTTTACCACCACGGTAAGAATTAATTAAAAATTATATCTAAAACGTTATTACGATCATAATTACTCTACAAATCATCGTAACATTGTAACTATAATCATCAGCCATAAACGTACCTTCTCTGTAGACCCACTTCAAGACCAACGAGACCACCACCACCAGCGACTCCAGGATATAATTATCCAACACCCAATCAAGATGTTACATATCCATCACACCAAACACCGTACGTGCCACCAAACACAGGTCGTCCTGTAACAACGCCACCATATACGTATCCCACCCCACCTAAACCAACAACGTCGCACACGCCAGGTTATAATTACCCAACTCCACCACGGCCGACTTCACCCCCACAGTAAGAATTGATTGAAAATAAAATTTGACACACAGTGCGAATGTTTAAAGTATTATTTCAACGGAAATATAACTCATAACATATTCAATTAAACACATATTTTCTCAACAGTATAACTCAAAGACCAACAAGACCACCGGTAACACCGCCCTCAAAAACTCCGGGGTACGACTATCCGACACCTGATAATAAATTTACATTACCACCTTATCAAACTTCGCACGTGCCAAGCACAGGGCGTCCTGTTACAACGCCTCAATACACATATCCAACAACGCCTAAGCCAACAACATCACGCACGCCAGGTTATACTTACCCAACTCCACCACGACCGACCTCACCACCACAGTAAGAATTAGTTTAAAATCAAACTTATAAAATAGTGCGTCCATCTCCATTATTATTCCAATGAAAGTATAAATCATGGCATATCGACTACGATCGTTACCTGTAACTGTATATTTTTTCCGTAGACCAAATACGAGACCACCGAGACCACCAACAGTGACTCAGCCACCAGCGACCACAGGATATAATTATCCACCACCTAGCCAGCAATTTACATTGCCACCGCAACGACCAACGCAGTCTGATTATCCAAGACCGCCGCAGCCAACTAGGCCACCATACGTGCCACCACCGCCCCAACCACCGGTAACACCAGCACCACCACCACCTTTCCCACCGCATCCACCGCAAACACCAAGGCCTCCATCACCGCCGCCGTATGTACCTCCGTCGCCACCGCAACCGCCTACACGACCACCGTACGGGCCGCCTTCACCGCCACAACCACCGCCATATTCGCCTCCATCTCCTCCACCAAGACCTCCAACACCACCACCATATGTACCTCCATCTCCTCCACCAAGGCCACCAAGGCCACCACCATATGTACCTCCTTCTCCACCTCAACCACCAAGACCCCCAACTCCACCACCATACGTCCCACCGTCTCCACCTCAACCACCAAGACCACCAACTCCGCCTCCATACGTCCCTCCTTCTCCACCTCAACCGCCAAGACCTCCAACTCAGCCACCATATGTGCCACCATCTCCTCCACAACCTCCGAAAACACCACCACCACCACCTTTACCTACACCTAGACCACCAACAGGAGGTTATACCTATCCAGCACCAAAAGAACCACCCGCATTGCCACCATACGTGCCTCCTCCACCTCAACCTCCAAGGCCTCCAACTCCGCCACCCTACGTACCTCCTTCTCCACCTCAACCACCAAGACCACCAACTCCACCACCATACGTGCCTCCTTCTCCACCCCAACCGCCAAGGCCTCCGACTCAGCCACCATACGTACCTCCTCCGCCTCAACCTCCAAGGCCTCCAACTCCGCCACCCTACGTACCTCCTTCTCCACCTCAACCACCAAGACCACCAACTCCACCACCATACGTGCCTCCTTCTCCACCCCAACCGCCAAGGCCTCCGACTCAGCCACCATACGTACCTCCTCCGCCTCAACCTCCAAGGCCTCCAACTCCGCCACCCTACGTACCTCCTTCTCCACCTCAACCACCAAGACCACCAACTCCACCACCATACGTGCCTCCTTCTCCACCCCAACCGCCAAGGCCTCCGACTCAGCCACCATACGTACCTCCTCCGCCTCAACCTCCAAGGCCTCCAACTCCGCCACCCTACGTACCTCCTTCTCCACCTCAACCACCAAGACCACCAACTCCACCACCATACGTGCCTCCTTCTCCACCCCAACCGCCAAGGCCTCCGACTCAGCCACCATACGTACCTCCTCCGCCTCAACCTCCAAGGCCTCCAACTCCGCCACCCTACGTACCTCCTTCTCCACCTCAACCACCAAGACCACCAACTCCACCACCATACGTGCCTCCTTCTCCACCCCAACCGCCAAGGCCTCCGACTCAGCCACCATACGTACCTCCTCCGCCTCAACCTCCAAGGCCTCCAACTCCGCCACCCTACGTACCTCCTTCTCCACCTCAACCACCAAGACCACCAACTCCACCACCATACGTGCCTCCTTCTCCACCCCAACCGCCAAGGCCTCCGACTCAGCCACCATACGTACCTCCTCCGCCTCAACCTCCAAGGCCTCCAACTCCGCCACCCTACGTACCTCCTTCTCCACCTCAACCACCAAGACCACCAACTCCACCACCATACGTGCCTCCTTCTCCACCCCAACCGCCAAGGCCTCCGACTCAGCCACCATACGTACCTCCTCCGCCTCAACCTCCAAGGCCTCCAACTCCGCCACCCTACGTACCTCCTTCTCCACCTCAACCACCAAGACCACCAACTCCACCACCATACGTGCCTCCTTCTCCACCCCAACCGCCAAGGCCTCCGACTCAGCCACCATACGTACCTCCTCCGCCTCAACCTCCAAGGCCTCCAACTCCGCCACCCTACGTACCTCCTTCTCCACCTCAACCACCAAGACCACCAACTCCACCACCATACGTGCCTCCTTCTCCACCCCAACCGCCAAGGCCTCCGACTCAGCCACCATACGTACCTCCTCCGCCTCAACCTCCAAGGCCTCCAACTCCGCCACCCTACGTACCTCCTTCTCCACCTCAACCACCAAGACCACCAACTCCACCACCATACGTGCCTCCTTCTCCACCCCAACCGCCAAGGCCTCCGACTCAGCCACCATACGTACCTCCTTCTCCACCCCAACCGCCAAGGCCTCCAACTCCGCCACCATACATACCTCCTTCTCCACCCCAACCGCCGAGACCACCAACTCAGCCACCATACGTACCTCCTCCACCACAACCACCAAGACCACCAACTCCTCCTCCGTACGTGCCACCTTCTCCTCCTCAACCGCCGAAGACACCACCACCTCCTCCGCCAAGGCCCCCAACCCCACCGCCATATGTACCGCCTCCTCCTCCACAACCACCGAGAACACCACCACCACCACTTCCACCTAGACCACCTTTACCACCTTCACCTCCAGGGTATCTACCTCCTGCACCACCAAAACCACCGAAGACACCACCACCTCCACCACCCCCTACTAGACCACCGTACGTACCACCACAGACACCTCCTACCAGACCACCCTATGTACCACCAGAGTCTCCTCCTACCAGACCACCCTATGTACCACCACAGTCACCTCCTACCAGACCACCTTACGTACCTCCACAGTCACCACCTACCAGACCACCCTATGTACCACCACAGTCTCCTCCAACAAGACCACCTTATGTACCACCAGAGTCACCACCTACCAGACCACCCTATGTACCACCACATTCTCCACCTACAAGACCACCTTATGTACCACCACAATCACCTCCTACAAGACCACCCTATGTACCACCTCAGCCACCTCCAACCAGACCTCCTTACGTACCTTCTTCACCACCAAAGACACCTCCACCATACCAACCTACCCCACCCAAACCATCGACCCAAGGTCAGACGTATCTACCACCTGACCATCCAAAAGCTACTACCAGATACCCTACGCCTCCTACGTATACCACCAGCAGAACTACTCCTGGGCACTATCCTTCAACGGAAATAACCGTATCTACCCCAAGGTTTACCACCCCAACGACCCCTTTCAATCACGATTTCACCACCCCTTATCATCCAACAGGTGGTATACCAAGTACGCGACCTCCGCCATACCTTCCACCCTCCACTCCCTCTACGCCTCGCGTCACGGTGACACCACCGCCTCCACCTACTCCAATTTACACTCTCGTTCCAACTTCAACTATCTACACACCACCACCAACCGGTAGACCCGCTGCAACGCCTACTTTACCGCCGACCACAAAGAGGCCCATTGGTTACTTCTACGATGTACCGCAAAATCCGCTTGAATTGCCACCCTTCGTTCGATGAGGAGGGATGGTTTAGTTGAACTGACGATCGCAAACAACTTTTTTGCTCCTTTTTTATAATTTTTATATGTATAGTATACAAAGCTAATTTATGGATCACCATAGGAGACGATGAACAACCTGTAATCGAAAATAGGAAAAAAGATGAGTGCGATAGGGCAACTGGATTCTTGCCAGTTGCTTGTATCGGATGAGTGTTTCTAAGAAAATGATAACTATCGTAAATGTAGTGACTGCAACGAAAGAACTCGTGTTATGAAATACATTTTTTTACCGATTGCACAATGATTGGTGTACACCGACAAATATTGATAGTACTGTGTTACAGTTGTGTGAAAATAATCATACGACGAATATAAAAAAAAAAGAAAAGAAAATTGCATAGAAGATGCGGTAGTAAAATGTAAAGCGAGTTTTACTCTCTTGTACATGTAACACGTGCATAGAATAAAAAGATAAAATAAAATTTGTATAGAAAGTACCTGATGTGTAGTTTCATTTCCTACAATCGAAACTAAAGGATGTTAAAATCAGCAGTGACGTACCTCAACAAAATACTCGACAGATAATTCTCTTGAGCTTTTGATCTTTTCAATGCAACATACTCTAAAGAAATTCATCAAGAGATCACGAATGAAAGTAAAGTACCAAACACCTGATTCGCCAGAGGGACTCGAGAGTCACCTTTTCGCCTACGACGTACTCTTCGCTCATGAATATTAACGATTATGAAACGTATACTTTTAAAGATCTTGAATAACGCGTGCTGTCCAAACAACCGGCAAAAGTAGAAAATATTTTACTCTCGCCGTCAATCGAGGATCCTTTTGTGTCGCGGCAATTTTTATTTCAGTAAATTGCAATTACGGTACGCTTTCTTCCGTGTTAAGCATGACACGATGACGATGACGATGATGGTTCATTTGTCGAGACAGACAGCGTAACATCGTGACATTGACATTTCTCTTCGAGCATCGAGCAATGATATTTGACTCGAGCCTCATGGCGTAGTAAGTAGCCCATAACCTGCCTCCTACTACCATAACGAGCCTCCCCCACGTACAAAGAAATTTTCTACGTTCGTGATAGAATCCGACCAGTGAAAACTCCGTTGCAAGAAATGAATACTCGCTAGTTGTATATAGAGCTTCGAAAGAATACGTCTCAAGTTTTCCAACGCATTATCTGTAAAACGATTTATTCATTGCTTCAAGGGTCGATGAGAAGTTTTTAAATCAAGTTTTCGATCGATGATACACGTTTCTACGAGATCGCGTCGATTTTAATTACCGTTTAACATACTGTTTTAGCTTCATTGCTTATAACTGACCAGTTTGGTAGTTCATTTATCGCAGTAGATTCTGTAAAAAACAAATCGTGTTTTAATTGTTAAAATTCCTTGAGTGTGCCAAGGATAAACCGATCGCCTCGAAAATGCCATGCGGCGCTAATGAATAATCATAAAGGATAAAAGCTGACAGATTGAACGAAAGGACATGCTTGAAACTGGACGAAGAACCGTAATTAGCACGTCTCAGCTTGGACTTTACTCTGATCACGGTGATCGATACTACAGAAGTCGATACAGTTCCGTTACAAGGAAATTTGCGATTGGAGTTATGGTGGTGGTGGCAGTGATACTAGTAAGTATTTAAATATCATATCGTATTCGAACTATAATTTCGAACCATTTTTCAACATCTTAAAATATAACAGCATACATTCCTACTTCTGGTAATTGAAAAATACACAACCACATTTTTCCCATAATTTTTTTTTCCTCTGCTTCGTTCTTCCAAATAAAGATTTCATTATCAATTGATAAATGGACGAAGCATCGCGCGGAGTTAAACGACTGAACACCAACTATTAGCATTGATCGCTATGCTAACATTTACACGCTACTTACCTACATAACGCGTAATTTGCTTCAGAGAGGACCAGTTTCTGCTTTTACGCATCCTCGTTGCAAGAAACCGTCCATCTCGTGAAACATTGTTTCGCACAAGATCCTCTTGCCACATCCACCAAGTTCAACGACTCAGTCCGCGTGATCGAGGAACGTTACGTATCGATCGTTAACGGTGTATTACGCTGTATCGTGTTGAAACGCTGCCGTGTGCGTGCAGCAGCATGCACGATAAACTTTTAACGAGCACCAAGCAATAACTCTTCTTAAAATATTCGTACTACGAATCGGTTCAATCTTAACGGCGAAAGATAGCAGTGCCATGGATTTTCTAATTGCTAGAAAGCTAACTTTCAAGTTCGTTCGAACGGTGCAATTCGAGATTGATAACTGATTTCAAACATAGTCGATTATCAATGCAAGTTATCGATGCGTGTTATCGAAGAAGAACTAAGCGATTCAGCTTCGCGACGACAAACGTTTCGCTAAAAGTAACATTCTTATCGCACGGAGCCTTAACGAGATGCCATTGTGGAGAACAATGGGTGCACTTACATCTCGCTAGTTTTCTCCCATGATTAATGTAACAGGTACGGCAGCTATGTTAAAATTCACAATTTCTCCACGAATCTCGACGCGGCAGGTTCGCATGCATGGCGAGCCAAGCGTCAAAGAAGATTTCTGCGTACTTCACATATAGGGCGTTAACTGTGTTTTGACACGAATTAACGCGCGTGCTTGCGAGAACAGGTCTAGTTGAAGCTTAATGAATGAACGAGAATAGAGGAGAAGTGGTATAATCGTTTTCCAACGGTGTAACGATTCTATTTGCACTCTTTAACGTCCCGTTTATTATGTAAANGCGCTAATGAATAATCATAAAGGATAAAAGCTGACAGATTGAACGAAAGGACATGCTTGAAACTGGACGAAGAACCGTAATTAGCACGTCTCAGCTTGGACTTTACTCTGATCACGGTGATCGATACTACAGAAGTCGATACAGTTCCGTTACAAGGAAATTTGCGATTGGAGTTATGGTGGTGGTGGCAGTGATACTAGTAAGTATTTAAATATCATATCGTATTCGAACTATAATTTCGAACCATTTTTCAACATCTTAAAATATAACAGCATACATTCCTACTTCTGGTAATTGAAAAATACACAACCACATTTTTCCCATAATTTTTTTTTCCTCTGCTTCGTTCTTCCAAATAAAGATTTCATTATCAATTGATAAATGGACGAAGCATCGCGCGGAGTTAAACGACTGAACACCAACTATTAGCATTGATCGCTATGCTAACATTTACACGCTACTTACCTACATAACGCGTAATTTGCTTCAGAGAGGACCAGTTTCTGCTTTTACGCATCCTCGTTGCAAGAAACCGTCCATCTCGTGAAACATTGTTTCGCACAAGATCCTCTTGCCACATCCACCAAGTTCAACGACTCAGTCCGCGTGATCGAGGAACGTTACGTATCGATCGTTAACGGTGTATTACGCTGTATCGTGTTGAAACGCTGCCGTGTGCGTGCAGCAGCATGCACGATAAACTTTTAACGAGCACCAAGCAATAACTCTTCTTAAAATATTCGTACTACGAATCGGTTCAATCTTAACGGCGAAAGATAGCAGTGCCATGGATTTTCTAATTGCTAGAAAGCTAACTTTCAAGTTCGTTCGAACGGTGCAATTCGAGATTGATAACTGATTTCAAACATAGTCGATTATCAATGCAAGTTATCGATGCGTGTTATCGAAGAAGAACTAAGCGATTCAGCTTCGCGACGACAAACGTTTCGCTAAAAGTAACATTCTTATCGCACGGAGCCTTAACGAGATGCCATTGTGGAGAACAATGGGTGCACTTACATCTCGCTAGTTTTCTCCCATGATTAATGTAACAGGTACGGCAGCTATGTTAAAATTCACAATTTCTCCACGAATCTCGACGCGGCAGGTTCGCATGCATGGCGAGCCAAGCGTCAAAGAAGATTTCTGCGTACTTCACATATAGGGCGTTAACTGTGTTTTGACACGAATTAACGCGCGTGCTTGCGAGAACAGGTCTAGTTGAAGCTTAATGAATGAACGAGAATAGAGGAGAAGTGGTATAATCGTTTTCCAACGGTGTAACGATTCTATTTGCACTCTTTAACGTCCCGTTTATTATGTAAAAGATTATTTTCAAGTATTTGTTACTTGAGATGAAATTGAAAAAAAAAGAAAAAAAAAAGAAAAATTGAATAAAACAACGATGTAAATTAATTTGAGAAATTTTACGTTACATTCCAGGTTGGAATATTTCTATACGACTTTACATCCGCTTCATCGGTGAACAGTAAATTGAATCAGGAAACGAAGCATATATACATCTTGCAAAATGCGCTTAAGAAACCTTCGAACTTTACGAAAAAATTTTCCAACTCTACTGTTTCGCCAGAAGTGAACAGAACCAGCTCCATTTACATTCAAGATCGCTCAGACAATGAGAACTATGAGAATCTGTTTCCCTGCGATGAAACGGGCAATCAGAAAGTATCCGAAGCAGAGCTGAGGTCTCAGAATCTGAATAACTTCAAGTTAAGGAAAAGAATGCTGAAATCGGTTGAAAACGACGCTGACGAGGCGGCGGAAGGGAAACAATTGTTCGACAATCATGCTGTTGTTTATCGTATAAAACACAGGTAAAAAAAATTTCTGCCTCATTTTTAATCATACGGATATTTCTATAGCGCTCTTTTTTTTAATAACGCGCCGATTTAAACGCGGAATAAAAAAATTCGAAAGGATTTCTCAAGTCGTTAAAATGTCATAAAGCAGTCGATTTATATGGTGTTACATTCCGGTCTTTCACAACGAAAAAGAAGACTTTTTGCGAGACAAGTCCGATGAAATAAAATTATGCGCTTGCATATTCAATGTCGATAAATATATTTTTACGTAATACTTGCAAAATTTGTTACTGCTTTTAAATATTCGCTAATTAATTACATTCCTCGCACGTTTCCATCGTGTAGAAGTTAATGAAGTTTCTTTGTAACATATACATGCTTCTGACACGTGCTCGATGGAAATTTACACGGACTTATTACCTTACTTCCATCATATCGGTATATTGTTCTCTGCTTATCCTTCCAACTGGTGATAAATCAACGTTACAACCTACAGTATGTAAATTGTCGAGCAACACTTTCTACTCTTCAATAACACCCTTTCTGCTTCGAGCATAGCTCTATTACCATTACTTTATTCTTACTTAGTAGACGTTGCAGGCTTCAAAATGGAATTCAGCTACCGATCGTTAAAAACAAATAAATTTCCATTACGTTTACCTATAATGAGTTTTTTTATTTTATTTAAGTAAAACAAGTGTCTATAATGAAACTCTGAGACTAAACATTAGCAAGGTGGATGAAAAAGAAATTTTTTAATTTACTCAAATAGGCACAAGTACTCAGACTCGAACGAAGATGAAAGTTCGGAAGAGAGTCGACCAACTCCTTTTCACTGGGAGTTGAAAACACCGCAACCAACTGCCTTCAAACGTCCGAGGTACCCTCAGCTGTCCCAATACAGGTATCCTCACGCCTCCAGGAACATCCAGGATATCATAAAGTACCTGACGAACGACGCCGACCTACCGAATAGAGGCATCAAATTCACCGGCGTGTACGTGAACCCGAAGAAGTATGATTTGTTCCCCGAAGCAGGAGGGATGATGTCCAACAGCGATAGATCCGAAGAAGTCGATAGTTCTGCTTACGCATTGAACGAAGATCCGTTCTATCAATACAAACCGAAACATCCGGCGGACGTGAATCTGTTGGCCACGTCCAACGTCAGGTTTGTAAACGAAGAATTACTTTTTGAAATTTATGCTGCTGTCGTCTTTGGACATCGATTAAAATTTTTCATTCGACGGTATATCTTCAATTTTTATTAGTGTAAAAGACAAAAGTGCTAACGATTGATACGATTTTTCAGATTCTCGCCAACAGGATTTCATAGATACAATTACGATGCGTACGGGCGACCTACGAATTATTATAAACCTACGTCGATCGAATCCCAATACGAAAACCCAACGTCCTATTCGAACAACTACTCGAAGAAGCGGAAACCGCAACCCTTTAGCGTCATGTTGGACATTTATCCGATCACAGACGTCGCGGAGCAGAATAAAAAGGGCACCAGACCGAAACAAGTTCCTATGGACGATTACGAGCTGAGGAGACCGATTCAGTTCAACAGAGGCCCAAAATTTTACTCTCCACCCCAGCAACCGTTGACAGGGATGGCTAGTCAGGCAGCAAGTGACGAGGAGGAGAGGCAGCAAATGATATTCCATTTGAATTTGTTTCCGAGGAAAAAGAACAAGATGAACAGGTGAGATTTAAGAAAAATTGAAATTAAAATTAATTCATTTTATTTAAGAGAACCAATTCTCTTGGTCTTCGTGAAATTCAATCCGCACGAGAGTACTCGACGCAAGCATACATCGGATTGCACAATAAATTATGTTCAGTTTTGATGGAATATAAATAATGTTTCCATACTTTGAGCTGTTGATTGTGCAAAAATTCTGCCGTATGCAAATTTTCCACCCACGCTGTCCACACTTTTCTACGACTGTCTTCCTCAAGATCAATTACGCAAGGATCGAATACTTTCGCGAGTACCGCTAGATTTATTCGTAATCGACGAAACGCGGTTTCCTTGTTGCATATCAGTTGGAAGATCGTGAATTCGCTACAATAGCGAACGTGCCTTCGTTCCACGATAGATTTATCTGCAGAATCGTCGGGAAGATCGGTAAACTCACTCGGGGAACTTTCACCGAACGTGCGACGCCGATAGGGGAAAAAATCGAGCTAGTTCGTTCGTTGGCTCGTTACGAACGGCCACGTGAAATGTCAGTGGCTAAATTCGAGGCATAAACGAGCGATCGATTCGAAAACGGATTGTCGTGAATTTCTTCGAATGATCATTACGACATTACCCTATGAAACTAATAATAATGCATTTTACTGTCTGCAAAAGAGGAAGCCGTATCTGTTTATGTAGTTTTATATTTTTTTGTACTTTTATATTATTTTTATATAACGAGAATTAAAAAATATGTATAAATATAATTAAAATGAAAAATTACTCCTGAACCTTTAATGCTATAAAAGTGATATTTAATGTTTGAATCTTCGTTTCCAGATATGACGTTATTCACAGATCCGAGTCAATGGCGCCAGAGGAACGACAACAGTTCGTGAATAAAGTATGGTCGCCGTTGGAAACGATAGCCAAACATTTGGCAGTGGAGCATTCGAAATTCACGAACAACGAAGAATCCAATTTTGCTGCAACCCGGTACCAAGAAACTCTTCTGGATAACAAAGACGAGATAAACAGATTCCAACAAACCAACGATTCTCTGGAATCGAGTCAGAGTGACAATCCGGAAGGAACCCTCACAGTTCCGCCTAATCATAAATCGATAATCGAGGATGATTACGCTAGCACTGAGAAATACGAATTCGACGCTCAAAAAATTGTAAGAACTACCACGGTGAGTGAATGTGACGATTGTAACACTACTATGATTTCGAAAGAGTTGAAAGTCAATGAGACTGAAGTCATCGGTGATTCGAAGGACGTTGATACCATTGAGGGTTTTAAAAAATTCATCGACAGTGTCTAAAAAAAACAGATTAAAAAGAGAGAAAAAAAAATTTCTTCGAGAAAGAGAAAATATAATGAATGTTATAAGAAGTATGATTAATCGACAAGGCTATGATTATAATAAAAAATTTTTGTAGTTATTAAAACAATGCAACGATCGCATTAGTGTTTTTTTTTTTTTTTTGTTTTCTTTTAACTATGCTTTAATTCCTACTTATAGCTTCGATTGTAATTATTGATGTTGTCTGACTTGGACAGTCATCAATCTCCTTGATATTTCTTCGTATTTCCCAGTTAGTTATTCCATCAGATCAAATTATCTTCCGAGCTCCACCTCGCCTTGACATTTTCGTCGAGGGCGTTCGAGAATCTCCCAAGATCTTAGCTCGTGCAATCTTAAGATATTTGTAAAACGCGATTGCTTAATAGGCCACGAGACCGCGGTCTACAAAATTGGTATTCGTTGCCGTGAACACCGTGTAATAGGGATCTTTAACGGAGAATAAGATGTATTAGCACTTAAATATTCATAAATAAATATCACCGTAGTTTAAATTTAAATACTGTAAACTGTGACTTTTGAATCTTCAAACTTATTTCCTTAAGTGTTTCGAAAAACAGAAAAACATAACAAGAAAAAGATGAATTTATTTCAAACCTTCGATGTAAATTTGGATGATTCAGAAATAGAGTGTTCACCTTGTAAATGTTAATTTATTAAGATTGAATATTTTTAATTTCATGGTACGAATAAAAATAATAGAGACCAAGAATTTTATAAACATAACTCAAATGTACAGGTTTTATTTTATCCTTAAATACTGAATATATTACAGTACCGTACGCGCATTTCTATGGCAATGCCGCGAACATTTGTGAGTAAGATTCGTGTACAGTCTAAGAAATATACAATTCACGCGAGTTAGTTCCTCTTAATACTACGGAGTATCGCACTTTACACGTGTCCCTGTATTTTGGCACGAACATTCTCCATCTTACATTATAGCACCATTTGTCGTCTTCATTGCACGATTCTCGCGATTTTATCGATGACACTGCAAATGTCTATGATACAATTCGTTGACACGCTTTAAACTTGTCACTGCGTCCCTCGAGAAAAGTGTATCGTCAAAGTTGTTCCAGCGAAACCTCATCCGTGACATCAACACGATCGTTCGCTGCATTTTAATTCGTAAAACAAAAGTCACCGGTTTCGATAGCATTGCGAACTTAAAAAAAATTTCTGAAATTTCCATCACGTCGTTCGATTTGTTTCATCACATTAAAATAATGATTCGAAGCTATCGAATAGCTAAGTAGTTGTACTGTATCTTTGATTGACGTTCGTGATTATGGTTATTAGATACATTCAGCTTAGAGATTTCGTACATTTTTGATTGAAAGAATATTCCAGCTTCTCGTGAACACTTTGCCAAGCATTTTACAGTCTACCATAACATTCGTATCAATCTCATACTTTATAACCCACTTCACTTTCGCTGTTTCTCTTTCAACGATAGATTGAAAAAATAAATTACCAAAATCTCAATATGGCAAATTCGTTAAATATTATCCCAGTACCTAATAAAATTGCTCACTGATCGAAATCCCGTTTCTGAGCCAAGGAAACCTTCCACGAGGTACCTTCTGTACAAATCAATAAAATCTTCATACTGTTCAGTCAGCGATTCGCGTTTCATTCCCCGAATCAAAGTTTGTGTTCAACCAGCAAACGTTTATGTCCTGGAACCAAGAGTGCTCGGATGATACAGTGTCGCGTCCGCTCCCCATTCGTAAGGACCCTCGTGTGGTCCCAGAGAAACCATGGTACCAGGCCCCAGCGTTGTGTGCGACGTGGCACTGACCATTCCAGGACCGGAAGAAACGTAGCTCAAAGGTGGTCGCGGCTGATCACGCAAACGGGCGTGGTTCGCTTGCCGTTTATATCTGGAAGAAACACTTGATATCATTAAACAATCTATAACTTCCTTCTCGAGACTCGAATAATTTCAGACAAGCAAAAACAATAATTACAGTCGTATAATAATTATACCCAGCTCCAAGAAATCAGGTCACCATGGAAGTTAATTATTTTCGCTTCAAGATTTAATCTCTCAAGAATCATAGAAAACGTAAAAAGAAAAAGAAAGAAAACAAAAAATTACACTCACTTGGCGTGCATACAGCAGAGAGCACAGCTAGAAATCACCGTGGCGACGCCAACTAGAACCGCTATGGCCAACACCCACATCTGCGTCATCGAGGCGTCGGCTCTAGCCACCAAAGCGGCACAGTGTTGCACTTTCTCCACGTTATAAGTCCTGTAAACCTTTTTCAGCTCTTCGTTCCTCGGATCAGTTAAGAGAGCTTTCATCTCATCCAAATCGTACACTTCCTTCCCGACCATTTGAAAGCAGGAACTAGTCGAAGAGAAGTCCAATGAGTTGTCCTCCTTCGAATAAAACTGAGTGTCGTAGACGTTGACACTGATAGGTAGAGATAAAGCCTGTTGCACCGCTTTCTCAAAGTCGTCCAGCGTCTTCCTAACTTCGACGGGTGGCTTGGAGAACACAAATTTTAACATATCTCTATCGCGCAGGAGGAATATCCTTAAGGTGAGGTTCGTTTCTCTGCCTAGTGTCACAGAATTGTTGGCCGAGACGATGATCTCCATGTAACCATCCGCGTAGCTAGACATGGAGCCTGTCGTTCGGAGTTCTCCGGTTTGAGAGTTCAGGGACAGATGCGAGGGAATCTCTCGTTTCGACATGGAAGGATCTACGAGAGAGGTGAAGGAAGCTTTTCCCATGCTGTAATTAATTGGCAGAGCGTCAGAATCGGCGTCGAAGGCTTCTAAGGTGATCAAACTGGTGTCTATTGGGACATTCAACCGAACACCTAGAGTGACGTTCTCCTTCTTGAATTTAGGCTTGTTGTCATCGATGTCTAGAACCTTGACAAGAATTTGTCTCTCGGAAGGATCTTGCCTGTTATAAGGTTTTGGAACGATGTCAGACTTCTTGGTGGAATAAGGGAAGCATTTGATAGTCAGCAAATGGTGATCGGATGTCTCTCTATCTAAACGACCATTCGATTTGATCACCGCTGAATTGTTTTCGAGCCGTTCCACGATGAACAGGCCAGCCTCGTTCCCATACACGATCGAGTAGTCGATCATCCCATTTTCATCGATGTCCTCGTCAATCGCCTCGATTACTCCAACTTTAGTTCCAACTGGCGTTTCCTCGAACACAGCAAGTTCTACGGGTGGACTGTCCAAGTTTCTTTTAAAATGTGGTTTATGATCGTCGATGTCATTCACGATCACTTGAAGCACCCTGGTTGCCTGTTGAGGAGGACTTCCTAGGTCCTGGGCAACCAGTATCAACGTGTAACTGTCCTTCGATTCTCGGTCTAGCAATTTTCTCGTCGTAATCAGACCAGTTTCGCTGTTTATTCTGAAAGCACTCGCGTCTTTGCCGAAATTTCCGTCTTCCAGGAACTTGAAAGTGATTTTTCCGTTTGGCAAGTTGGGATCATCGGGATCTGAAGCCACGACCTGGAACACTGGGCTGCCAATGGTTGAATTTTCGGCTATGTGAGCTACTTCTTCGAGAGTTGGCCTGATGAAAAGGGGAACGCCATCGTTGCTGACCACATCTCCAATATAGAGTGTTAATATTACGTCGGTGTACAGTTCTGGCTCGCCGCCATCTTGAGCTCTAATTCTCATTATGTATGGCTCCGTTCTTCCCTTGCCTGTTAACGCTCGAGCTGAATAAATCTCTCCGGTTGTATGATTTATTTTGAACAGTCCTAAAAATTGCATAATTATTTATATTTTAAGATAGAAAAATTAACAGAGAGATATGAGTGCGATAAATAGAGAATTAATTATGTTTACTTACCATTTGCTTCTCCCTCGTCAATAATTTCGTAACTAATCACTCCTCCACTACCTTCGTCTGGATCCGTAGCAGTAATATTCACTATACTGACACGTGATGGAGCATTTTCAGGTATCACAGCGGTGTAAGATTCCTGTTCGAACGTAGGAGCGTTGTCATTGACGTCTAAAACGTCCACTGTCACCAAAGCTCTGGTGCTTCTCTGTTCTGCGCCACCTTGAGGCATGTCAGACGCCACGACGTAAAATCGGAGAACGGACTGCTTTTCTCTGTCGAGTGTTGTGTTGGTAGCAATCTACGAGTTTAAAAATATTTAGAGTAACATCGATTAATCGACATATTGATTAAAATTCATAAAAAGTTGACTTACCTGGATATTGCCTGTTATCGGTTCCACCTCGAACATGTTAGCGTTCTCTCCAACCAAGGAGTACCTCACCTCACCGTACCCTCTTCTAACTTCCTGTTCCGTGTTGGAACTATCCATATCCGTAGCTTTAACATTTAACACAATTTTCGAAGTCTTCGCTGATTCTAATACCGAAATTTTGTAGTCGTTTTGGGTAAAAACGGGACTGTTGTCGTTCGTGTCCTGGACTTCGACGATTACATTGGCTTCGGACATCTTTCGTGTTATCTCGTAATCTCTTGCCAACGCTCGTACCTTAAACCGAATGAACTGAAAAAAGAAAAAAAAAACAAAATATTAAAAACACTCAATGTAATTTTCCCTCTACAATTTAAAGATGTAAACCAAGAATTTAGACTTACCTTTTGGTTCAGAGCTTCGTAATCCAATCTTTTGCTCAAAACAACGTTCCCGCTCTGAACACCAACGTTAACGTACCCTTCGTCGTCATCCTCTCTGACCAATTCGAATCTTTGAACAGGATACCCAGTGGTGGGTTCTTTGGCCGATAACATAAGTAACGTGGTTCCAAGAGGTTGCTCCTCAGGCACGGAAATCCGAATTGTAGGATTGTTAGGTGACCAGCCAGGATTCGTGAAGGTTGGATTGTCGTCGCTGTAAGCTTGAATATAGATCGTCACCTCAACCTTCGTGATTTGCTTCTCTTTATCGACGACAGCGTTCAGATCTTGCACTTGAACCGTCAGAATGATCACTGCAGCCACTTGATAGTCTAACACACGATTCACTGTTATCAAACCGGTCGTTGAATTTATTCTAAACGCTGTTTTATAATCGTATGGAGCCGTGCTTTTGAGCGCAACGCCAGTTTTATCGACAGCTCTTATTGGTTCCACCATAGAGTACTCCAAATAAGCATCTGAGTCTGGATCTGTTGCTACAACTTTCAATACGGGCTCGCCTGTTCGGTTATTATTAAAAGAAATTAGCGTTAAATATATTTAATAAAATTTCATAAAATCTCATAAAATACTATTCTTTATATTCTTGCATTATTTTGTAATTTACCGATGGCTGCTCTTTCTGACACGTAGACGAGGTACGTCGACACATTGAACATCGGTGGTTTGTTATTCACGTCCACCATGTTCACTGTGACAGTGGTGGTAGCGGTTTCTCTAACAGGTGTTCCAGAATCTATGCCGTAAACTATTACTTCGTATTTTTCTCCACCGGTTTCGAGATCTAAACGAGCATCCGGGGAAACCGTGATGATACCGGAACTAAAAAAAAATCATAACCGATTTTAATATCTGCTGTTTCTGTTTTCAATTTTTTAGAAATGTATTTTCAGAAAATATGAATAATAAAGAATTCATATATTTTGCTTTAATAGACTACAGAAACGCGAATTATTATATTAATGCGATGTAAATTACCTAGAGTCTATAACAAAATTATCTTTAGCACCGGAAGCGATGTGGTACTGCAACAAGTTGTCCCTTCCGTCAGGATCGTTTGCCACGACTCTAATTACTTCCGTTCCAGGCGAAGCGTTTTCCAGCAGTCTTGCTCGATAAGTGCTAGGTCCCGGTAAATTAGATTTGTAATTTCCCCGGAAGATGGGCTTCTGGTTTCCAGGTACCCCCACTCTGATAGACAGCTTGGCTTCGGAGTATAACGGCGGTGTTCCAGCGTCCGTAGCACGAATTACCAGCTCGTAGATTCCTCTTTCCGTGTCGTCCGAACGTACTGCCTTCGCCATTGTTAGTTCTCCACTATCTGAGTTTATCTATGGAATAAATTAAATTTTTTATACGATAATAGTTTTACCAATATTCCACAATAATGAATAGTAGATAAGATTTTGATTCCGTTTAACTTGTTGTATTTATTAATTAGAAAAATATCTTTTTCTACAACGCACCTTAAAAACATCATTCGTCATACTGTTATGCGAACTTATGGAATACGTCACTTTTCCATTTCCCTGTGTCGGACCGTCAATATCCGTCGCTCTGACAAACATCTGTGGATCAAAACTCGTCGCTCCCTCTCGAACAGTCCTTGTGTACTCGTTTTGCTCGAACACCGGTTTATTGTCATTAACATCATCCAACTCTATCAAAATATTTACAGCGGATACCCTGCCGCCGCCGTCTTTAGCCTCCATCGTTAAAGAATAGGATTTCTGAGTTTCGTAGTCCAACGACTTTGCCACGGAAATTCCACCTGTTTTTGGATTCGTTTCGAACTTTTCGGCCCCGAAACCCCGTAGTATGTACGTCAATTCGCCGAAGGAACCACTGTCGTAGTCTTTCGCGAACACGTCGCCAAATCGTGTTCCTACTTCAGCGTCTTCTGGCACGGATAATTTGTATACCGATTGAGAGAATTCTGGACTGTGGTCGTTGGCGTCCATTAATTGTATGTGAACTCTGCTTGTGGCTACCTAAAAGTTATTTCACCGGCATCTTATGTATTAATAATTATGTAGAGAGTTACTATATAAAGTGAATATAAAGTGAATATAGATTGTTAGAAAAAAAATTCGTACCACTTCGTTTGCAACCAGTGCAACCACCTCAAATTCGAGCTCCCTCTTCGCCGGATCGTCCACGTCGTAATCAAGCACACTGACATCTTTCGCTTTAACTACAACCGGTACCCGACCCTGTGCTTCCTCAGGGCTTACAGTGAACGCTTTGCTAATTCCAGGATATTCCGGTACGTCCCTAAGACCCAACGTGTACTTTGCATTCTCTCCAACATCTCCGTCGCTTGCTATCAAATTCAATCCCGGCAAAGGTGTGTCTTTTCCGGTATCTTCCGAGATCGTTATATTAAAATACTTTTCGTTAAACACAGGCATCAGATCGTCCACATCCGTGACAACGATCGTGACAATCGACGTCGCAGTGTCGGCCGGTATCTCGTTATTGATTAACTCCGTAGCTTTCACTTGAAACGTGTAAATTCCACCGTTCTGTAAGATCCTAGGATCCTCTCTATCGAGGGAGACATTAGTGGTAACAAGTTTTCCAACGGTCACGTCACCCTCTCTCGACACTTCTAGATCGAAGTGACCCGACTCTTCCTCCTCCAGACTTAACAGCAAAGCTCTGGGCTCTCCTGTGTCACCGTCGCGTGCTCTGATCGTCATGATCGTGTGGCCAGCTGCGGTGTTCTCCGGAAGTGCCGCGCTGTACGGCGCGTTGAGGAACACCGGTGGTTGATCCTGAAATCAATCGATACTTTTGTACTCTAAACTTTGACGAAACGTGTCAGTTGTTAAACGAACAGTCGTGCGAAACAGAAAAATCTGCTAGCTGCGATACCGGTTTCTTATTTATCTGAAGCATTAAGTAATTCTTCTAATTCTCTGGAATTAATTAAAGCAACCAAAGACCGTTACCTAACGGAGTATTTCGAGAATAGTTGAAGTTAGCGCGATAGAACGAACGAAAACGTTTACCGTTCCGGTGAAAGTTATTTTGCGAACGACACGCAGGTATAATCGAGGCGTTCCTCGAACAGAGTCACTGGGTAACGACGCGCGCCTTCCCGGTTACATTATCGCAAACGATCTTGCTAACCAATACGGAATGATCACGCTGGATGTACAGTTACATCCTCGGTTACGGTCGAGACCCACTTACCTGAACATCGAGAACGTCCACGGCTACTGTTGCTCTGGCCTGTAACCTCTTGGAGACGTCGCTGGAACCGTCTACGGCTAGGAGGTTGATCAGGTATGAATTTCTCCTTTCGTAGTCGAGTGGCTTCGTCAGGGTAATCTGCACGTCGTATTTTCCTTCTGCCAACTGTAAATATAATTCTTCGTTTACTGATCTAATAGCTTTTTAATATATAAATAATGAGACAGAGTAAAGATACAAATCTGATGGTAGGTTGCCAATGGTAGGTTTAAAAATACAAAAATTGTGAGGTAACAAAAAAAAATAAATAAATAAATAAATAAAATGAATAAAATAAATAAATGAATAAAAGTAACCGAGGATATTGTTAAAAATTGCAAGCTATAATTTAGTTAAAGCTACCTTTTCTGTAGAAACATCGAAGACCTCGCAAACGTCATCGTCTCGCGACGCAGGGACGCATTCCACGTGAACATCCGCGTTTACGCCACCGTCCCGATCCGTGATCGTGATCGTGCCAGGAGGAACTAGGAGACCACCCACGTGTGCACTTTCCGGCACCCTTGCCGCATAAGGTCTGCCATGGTATACCGGAGGATTATCGTTCTCATCCAGCACCGCTATTTCGCGACGAAGGGATACCGTGTTGGGTTCGGAACCTGCGATCCCCTCATCTAAGAAAACATTGATCTTAATATTTTATAGTTTAAACTAAGTTTAAACAAACAGTGCCTCTCGGTTAAACAAAAACAAAAATGGAAAGAAATTTTCTATCTGAAATTATAAAATTATTAACAAATTACATTTTACCGTAAACGCGCAACCGGTACAGTAAATGTAGAAGGAAAAAAAATTGAAATTTAATTATATAATCAAGTCGTTATTATTCCATCGACATATTCATCTAATGCCCCATATATCGTTGATCATTGATATTCCATCGTAACACTGTAACGGAACACCGATAAAAACATCATAGTTACCCGTTATGCTGATGATCACTTCGATCAGGTCTTGCGTCTCCCTATCCAACGCCTTTCTCAGAACAACGACACCGCTGTCCCGATTCACGGTGAAGTATTCCCCGCTGATAGAGTAATGCAATTTAGAACCCTCCGGATCTTCTCCTTGGAGAGTGTAAACGGGAGCACCTGGTGGAGTACTTTCCGAAACGGCTAGTCTGGCCATGTCGCCACCTTGCACGAAATGTGGTGCCCTGTTGATCACTTGACCCCATGACGAAGACCACGTGGAGAAAGCGAGGAGCAAAATCGTCCACATCGTCACCTATGAGAGAATGGATGTGTTGAGAAAATAAACACGCTGAGGTCAAAATTATATCGAAACTTGTTGTGTTTTAAATTAGAGGTTCTTTAACCACTATGAGATGTTTGACATCACGATTCCATTCTTTTACACTCTTCACGCTAATTAACAATTATAATGCTGTTCATTGATACACGTATGCATACAAAGGCTATTATTAGCATCACTCGTTGACTTTGCATTCGTTGAATAATGGCTACGTACGGGACAATTACAAAGGCGGATTAGAAAGTGGATTCAATGATGAAAATGTTGGGTGTAGCAAGAACAATGCGACAACTCTTAAACTTTCATTAGGACAAATTGGTACAAGAAATTTGATGTATAAAAGTGTGCTCCCTCTTGCGTGTCAGGCTAACGCTTCCTATATCGTTGTCCGTCACGATTCCGTTCACTTCCGGCCATCGGAACCGGAGTATCTTGAACTAGAATTCTGCTGCTCTAAGCTACGCTAAACGGAAAGATAAATGGTGTCGTTAAAAGCATTTTTTTTTTGAAAAAGATTTATGAATACCTAAAATAAGAAGATCTAATTTTACGAGCAACCATTGCGAATTTTCTCCGCTACAATATTATATATTTAATTTTAAATTAAATTAAAAATAATTACGAATTAAATAGACCAATTATTTATTTAATTTCAAGTTAAATTGAATTAAAAATAATTATAAATTAAATAGATCAATTATTTGTTTAATTTCAAGTTAAATTGAATTAAAAATAATTATAAATTAAACAGATCAATTATTTGTTTAATTTTCCGTTAAATTGAATTAAAAACAATTATAAATTAAATAGATCAATTATTTATTTCATTTCAAATAAATAATAAGTGATTATTAAATTTCTTCCACTATTCTACAGAAAAATGTTCGAAGTATACATTATCAATACCTTTCCATTACAAGATCATTCACTTTCTCCTCGAACATTAATTAATCACACAGCTAACATACTCAACCAGCAGCTCGATCAATGCCTTTAAAGAAGAAAAAAAAAAGGAAAATAAAAAATCACGAGGAAGAAGCTAATCGATACGCGAGCTCAAGAGCCGTCTAAAATAAGCATCCGCACATTCGTTGCTCGGACGTTGCTGGGATCAATGTTCGCGCCGCGTTTGAAAAATGCGATGAACAGACGAGTGGGCAGGGAGAGGAAACGACTAAACAGTGCGGAGGATGCAACGATCTATCGAAACCACCGGTTTCCACCCATATAAAACGTTCCTTCTACCAAGCCGCGTTCTTTCACTCTGCTCAAGAAAAATACCTTGAGGCGAACCACCAGCGGTGCACGGCGGCGCGGCCACCGCATATACGGGGTCTGAATGACTTCCAGCGGGTAAGCGCGGTCAGTGAAAAGCCGTTAGAAATCAGATTCCATTTCAGGAGTTCGCGGAACTCTTGTCCTGCGATCCGTAAATTGAATTGTCCAGTTAGCCTCTCGCAGAAACATCTATCTCTTCTTCAAACGCTTTTCTTCCATCGTTAAAAGCTCGTGGGGTACGATTGAATTTGATGTTAGTCCTCGATTAATCCTCGATTAATCCTCGATAATTGAGGTTTTAATAATAAACAAAATTGATAAATATATTGATGTAATGATGATTTAATGATAAATAAAATTAATAATAAATAATACCATTAAATAAAGCATATTACGTTTAGAAAATTTTATATGAAAAAGCTAAGTTTGTGATATAATGTAGAAAAAAATTCAACTTTATAAGGTTTTTTATAGAAACTTCTGAAGTATTGAAAAATAGATCCTATTAAGTATTGCTTAAAATATTTCATCGAGGAATACAGCAAATTAAAATTTGGAACTTGTACAATGTATCTGAAAAATGTGACGAACCCCAATTTTCGTGTATCTAAGTGTTCGATTGAATCATTCTTTCTCGAAGAGAGTATTCCGAATCGTTACTTCTTGCCACTGCAAAGTAAAAATGATACGTCAGCATAATTTGAAGATCGGGCCGCGAAATTTGATGGACCGATGAGTAGCGCGTATCAGCGTTACGCAGACTGTTACGATCTCCGGTGGTAACTTTCTAGTAGAGCCTTTAGACAGATTCCGAACAAAAGTCTTGCACAACAGCATCGGCTGGGATAAACGCAGTACGCGTTCCACGTTATTCTACCTCCGTCATAACTCTCACTCGAGGCAGCAGTTTGTGCGGAATCAGAACCACTCGACCAACAACATTTTCCTGTTATACTTTAATCGAGCCACAACGATATTTAGACCGTGGTATCGCAGAATTCAGAAGCCAAGTATGTGGAGCAAAGTGATGGATTGCAGAGATAATCGGGAATCGTTTAACATAGAATTCGAGCCACGCTCGTTGGTCTTTCGCTGTGGATACAATCTAACTGTTGTCTGTTACATTAATTGTATTACTATTTATAATTCGTTATTTATTTATTTATTTATTTTTTTTTTTTATTTCTGTAAGAACTGTTTCGAAAGTAACACGTGGGAAGTAATTCTGCGAAGAGGATCGAGCAAAGACTAGGGGACAGTACAACAGCCATTTTCCGGTGACTTCTTGCCACTGGCTGACTTCCGTGTACCGAACGTTGTTATCAAGTATTGTCTTCGGCAAACCTAATTATTAATCATGTGAAACTATACGCACATGCATGATACGCAACGAGTGTGTATTGTGCAGGCCGGAAATTTGTTTACAGCCGGAACACTATTTCGTTCTCATAATTTCTTTATATCAAAATAAAAAAAAGAAAAAACAAAAAAAAGAAGAAGAAAATAAATGATTACGTTGTAATTAGCACTTTCCAATCTTTATCTACCAATTTTCTTCAAGAATATATATAGAAGCATTATAAATAATGTATTCAGAGCTTCTCGTGAAATTTCCAAGGATCAGTGCATTAATATAGAAAACGATTCCCCGAAGAAACATTCAAGAAAGTCTACGTAAGCCTCTTAAATAGAATCCGCAATAACGAGGAGACTCGAGTTGTTTCAGCTTAGGCATGATTTCTATTTCGAAATGTGCAACGCGGAAAAGTATGAAGCGTTAAAACTCGTGACGAAGAACATACCTGCATCGTGCTCGGATGGCCGCACGCGTGGAAGAAATCGAACATAGTAGCAATTATAAGTGACCAAATGTAAAACGATACAGCTACATTAAACGATGGTTTCAAGCGCAACCAGGAAGAAATTCACGGATAGCGATTTCATGATCCGCCATGAACGAACCATATAATACACCATAAAATTCAGTGGAAATAATAGTAAACGAAGTATCGCTAGGATTTAAACGATCGTGAAACGTGACTTGCTGTCGAAACGCAGCGGCGAGACATAAAAAACTGTGTATACTTCGTGGAAAGAAGATATTAGAAATTATGACACAAGATAAATAAGATAGAGGTGAAGAATACAAGTAAACGATGATTGGATAAAATTATTGAAACAGAAACATCGCCGCGGTCTGTTTAATAATAGATGATCCCATTATCCGTAATGTTAACTGAACTCAGTCTCATGGCGTTGTCTTGTATTTCTTATAAATTACTTAATGGTAACCACCGCGACGCATGCAATTTGCTGTTTAAAGTTTAACTGGTTGTGTTTCGGTATATGGGTCATGGCGATTCAAAACATGTTTAAGATGTAGTGGACTAAGGGTGTCAGGATTACTAAATAAATGGGTATAGACTAAATTAAACAAAACAAGAGATAGATATATTTGGAAAGAAAGAAGTACTAAAATGGCAAAATAATCTTAAGGGCTAATAGGTCGTTCACGTTCGACGGTTTCTAAGCGACTCTGCCTCGTGGCCCGACTTTCCAACGGAAGTCGGGCTTCGCTTGTTTTTAATAGCGCGCGCGGTCCTCCTATATTGATGCACTATAAAAATAACAAGATGGAAGCATCGCGTCCACTGCAAGCAGTGCGTCCTAATTTTGAAATAAAAGTGGTTGTTACTTTCAATCAATTTGAAACGACAAAATTGATGTATTTATTAAGCAGGGGAAGAAAAGTATCATCTTGTGTTGTGTACAGCACCTCGATCGTCTAAGATGCGATTCAATTTGATAAATGATGCTACGTTTCTTCGATCGCGTTTTTATGCTCGGCTAATTTGTTATTTGATGACGTATTCACTGGATATAGAGTTAATCCGATTTTATGAATCGCTTTGAAGTAGTTCAAAGAAGATACTTAACAAATAACAGGCTAATATTATTTTCAACGGTCTTATCTTTAAATAGAAATGGCAATTACGATCAATTAAACTCTAAACGATACAGTGAGATTGAATGATGGACCGAACCGTTTCGTGAGAAAGTTGCAATTGCTTCTGCATTCGTTCGTTGGAACGTAACAATAAACATTAAACGCTGTAAATTTTTATTAAAAAAAAAAAAAATTACAAATGGATCATTTAAGGCGCTAGCATATAAGACAAAAAAAGTCTTGCAAGCAATTTTTTCTGCTAACGCAGTGTTTCATTAATATTTTACGTAATTTTCCATAAACTATTGACGCGTCATTGTCTAAACACGGTGCACGGCTTAATAAAATCAATAAAGTGTCAAATAATGATATTAAATTGTGTTCAATTTCATGGGCTGTTGTTCGATTAATAAAGAAACCGGTTTCGTCACCGTCTAAACGTATTTCATCATTTATTACGCGTTGCACCGCTTCGTGCAAGAATTAATTTCTGTGCTATCTGATGGAAAGCTTTTCTCCCTGTGCTCGTTATGTTTGCCTTCGTGCGATCGTTTCCCATGAATAAAAACCGCAACGTAGAAATTGCCGCGGCACAGTGATGAGTCGCGATAGAATTCGCTGAGGTGTAATAACACGCGGCAAAACGTGTCACGGTATTATTCATTTTTTCCATCCAAGTGATGCTTGTTCAAGTGTACTCGAAACGTTGCAGAGAAACTTGAATGCGTTAACTGGTCGTTCGATAAATTATTCTCCATTTAGGTCGATCTTAGAAACGATAATTTATCGTGCGTTGCTTCGCGTATAATAATGCAAACTAAAAATTCCACAGTTTATACAACGTGTTTCAAAATTAATTGAAACCAAAAAAAAATCACAATTTTTTAGCAGATTATGTTAACTGAAAATCTGAATACCTGCATAGCGTGTATTTCAACGATCTCAATAACAAATATTTAAAGTATCTTTCCGGACGCTGTATGCTTCTCAAACATCTGAAACCCTCTGTATACACGCAACAATCACCAAATTACCAAAGTCCACACACCAATTCACACTTTGCTATCAATCTTCCACGTTCTCACCTCTGAAGCCAATTTCCCAGAGAATTCCTCCACAAATGATTTACCTACATTCGTTCGTTGACCCACATGTGAGCGTAGCACGCGTGCCAAGCACGAACGATTTGTAATCGATTCCTGATATCGGCAACGTAGATTTCGAAACGCGTCCATTATGAAATTTCGCGGTCCGCCGTCGTTGTTGTACCGGTCAAGCCAGCCAGTCATTGGCGTAGGACCGGATCTCTTTCCAAGAAGAGTGTCCTGTTGGTTCGCATCCGCGATACCGATTTTCTCTTCGACCGCGCGAAAAGCAAACGGGTACGCGCGGTTAACTGTTCCGTGCTGGTCGTACGAGTCTCGACGTCCTAGACTCGTTAATCGCCGAGAAAGGCGAAGAGGAACGAGCAGGCCAGAAAAGCGAGAGGAAGACGAAGCACCCGGCGAGAGGAAGAAAAAAAACCGTTATGAGAAGCCCCCTCTACGATACCCGCCATTACGTTACACGCCTGGAATCCTGACACTGTGTGACCAGGTGATGCCAGGATGAATGACTAAGAAAAGTAGCATCCTGCCACGCGCTTCATTCCGTCTCGGCTCTACATTTTTGTTACGAGAGCCGCTGTTGGTCTGGAAAACAGGATGCACTGTGAAGAGGTGTTAAATCGCAAAGTATTTCAGTCGTTTTTCAACCAGTGGTTATGGAAATCTCATTTTGGAGCACGATGTTGGGCAGTGAATCAAAGAATCCGTGGACAAGAGATTTTGGGTTTCGATTAACAAGGATTTCTTTGTAGCGCGAACTCGATTCGACGATTAGATACGAAAGTATCTCGAGAGAAACAAGTAGAAATTTTGGAGCACAAATACTCGATGTTTGCGTGTTCAAGTTTAAACGATAGGATAAGAATTATATGCAAGCGTATAGAAATAATCTACCATACGTTCTCTTTTCCTTGATCGATCGGGAAAGATGTTGGTCAGAGAAAAAAGTGTCGAGTATCCTTGAGAGATATAGCATCGGAATTCGCACGAAGAGTAACCGATTAATGTCCAAACGTGTAAATATGTTCAAGCTTTTCCTGTTCCACGAACTTGACACCGGTTCCTTGAAACCACGACTTCGACTAGTGCACTCGCTGGTCAGACTGGTTTCCCTCGAAGTGGCGAAAACGGTGATGGGAGTTCGGCAAGGTCCGCGTGTTTCGAGAGACATTGTCACTAGCTATGTGAAAGGAACGTACAAAAATTTGAATGTCTTTCAACAAATATGTATTCCATGGAACGAGACTATAGAACTTAAACGTACGTGTTCGAGTATCGTTTCCAGCAAATATAAGCTCTAACCATCGCTCGATATAAAGGTCAAGGAAATGCAAGCAAGATCGAGCCTGATATAGAGTTACCTTATGCAATTGGCCTTTACTTCAACAGGATCTGTATTTATAACTTCATTTCACGAGCCAAGTAAATCTAAGACGAATTCTGTGCAGCAACGCGCGTTTCAAGATGCTACTTTATCGCGGCACGTGACTAAAACGAAAACAGGAAACCGAGACGTGCTTGGACGTCAATGAATTTCAATGAAAGTTACCTTTGAATTGCATTGCAGACGTTCACCGCTCGATTCGCAATGTTAACACCTAACAATCATACCTCTATTCCAAACAAATAATCCAACGAACAATAATTAAGTTGTAAGTTTAAATTAACCTGTTTTCCTTCAACTTGGTTGGAATTCTATCGATCGCGACCACTCGGAGCGAAGGAAAGCCGTTCGCCAAGGACCTTACCTCATAAAGTCGGTCCAAAATCCTTCTTCCTCGCAGCACCGTATCAACTCATCACTCCACGTGTATTTTCGTTCGTAGATCACTCGGGAATAAATGTTCAGAGAACAACGTTCGCGTATGCACCGAATCTCATGACGAACCGGCACACGGCTATGGCTAACACGACTTGTATTCTCTCTATCCTCTCGGTTTCATGAGTCGTCGTCGTTTCGAAAAAGAACCGATGTCTGCCAGCCAATGGACAGGTCTACACTGCATCCTAAGGAGGTATGCGGCCTCTGCTATGGGAGTGGAAGGAATGGAGAGAGAGAAACAACTCGCCGAAGGAGAGACTACAGTCCGTGCCCGGTAACTGCGAGCGAAAGGGGGGCGAACCTTTTTGATTCTTTTGTGCCTCGACGTGCCAGGTGAGTCTCTTTCGTGGTTCCATCATGGCCGGGATTGTGCGTCGAGGATGCGTCGAGGATGCGGCGTGAAAGGAATCGCGATTGATCGAAATGGATGAAAATTGGATGACATCGTTTTAAAAAAATACTTTTAGTTCGTGGTTGTGAGTACCGCGTAAAATTGATTAAAAATATTTGTAGAAAAAAATGTTAATCGTTGTAGATTTGATTTCTCTGATTTGCTTCGGAATACTTTCGCGCAGACGTAAAGTATACCAGAAAATTCTGACCCGCAATGATACATTGCAATTTCAGCAGCAATAAATGGAGAGAATTTATCGCACACTGTTTCCCCATTATAGCTTCCAATTAATTTCGTTCCGTACTTTCACCGACACCCGGCAACTCCAAAACGGGACCGCTGAAGCGTCTGTTTGCGCAATCACACGACCCCCGCAAGAAACGAAGCAGTGCCCGCTAAAAACTCAATCCACGTTTAATTCTCTTAATTCCCGCGTTTTTCTCATAAAAGATTTAGAAAGTTCGGGTGACAGAACCAAGAAACATCGAGCTGCTAAGAAACACAGTAATCGTGTTCCGTGGTTCTCCGTGTCCCGCAACGATGCTCGTTTCTAATGCCACCGTTGCCCCGTTCTCGTCACCCTGCCCACTTTTCAAAACGCACGCAACCAACCTGGACGTGATTCTCATAGAGAAAGACGAACAAGTCAGAGCTCAAACCAGTACGTGTCACAGCGAATCATCGTGCACGGTGTATCGACCTTACATTCTCCTTACAGTTGCGTGCGTTTCTACGTCTAATTCCCGCGAAGTCGAACCGCGTTTTGCGAAACGAGTTTGCCACGTCCGCACACGCGAATCTCAACCTGGAAGCACCGAAGCATCGTACCGGAAGTGTAGGACGACACACTTACGGAAGCCTGATGAGCAGCATACTTACACGTAGAGGTTTCCTCTCATCCTGAGGAACGACACGTGCACCCGCTCGATAATACCGAGCGCGTAACCGGCAATTTCCTGCGAACCGTTTATCGTCGTTTCGCGGTCGACGTTTCGCCGCGTACACCTCCTCGATCGTCGATAAGGACAAGACCGGTAAAACGAGAAAGTACACGCGTACTTGGAAAATTTCAGGCTCCAAGGGAGATAATGAGGTCTGCTCGGGAGACCGCGAAAGGAAATGATAAGGAAAGTTGGGGCGGTGTATAATTGCCGCGCGATAAGATGAACGTAATTTGGCGTGGTTGTGTAAGTGCATGTTTCTTGATGTTCGAAAGGTGTAATAATGTATAGGTTTTAGAGGAACAAGTCGGGAACATGATTCAAAGGTTGTTCGATTTTTCGGGAGAATCGTTTGGATTAAAACTAAGTCTTAACTGGTGAGGTGGAGTCTGAGGAGTCCATTGATAGTTTTAGAAAGATGCTTCTTTATTTAGATATTTTTTATTTCAATATTATCTTGTATCCATGTACTTATCAAATCGATTTAAATCCTTTTTCTCTAAAAATTTATACAAATTTAATATTGAAGTAGCAAACAATTAAGCTAACATTAGAACTACCTATTCGTTCCAAAGAAATCGAAGTTATAGATATTTAAAAAAAACTACGTAACACAAAAGACACAAATCTTTATCCACATTCTTTTTACAAAAGATCGTTAAACATCTTAGAAAATGCGTTGTAAATTTACATAATTTCAACGAAAATGAAAAATTGAAAAAAAATCTCCAAAACCCCTCATCATCCCCGATAACTTCTTCAAACATAAAAGAATCTATGCTCAACAATAGCGTTATCGCAGTCTAGCATCATTGTTACGCGTACGCCTTTCAGGAAGAAGGAACCAGCTCGATGCAACACGATGCAATTCGATGCAACGTATACACACCGTCGAGCGTGCACGCTCGAAACCGCACACGTGCGCACGCGACAAGCGTGACCGCGCGCGGCGTCGAGCGCGTTCGCGCCTACCTCGTTCCATCTCGCGGCTTTCTCATCGAGCCGGTTCAAAAGGTCCCGTCCAGGATGTTGGAGGCGAGCACGCAACGGGCGTAGGCTATAGGGGAGCGTCGTTCGAATGCCGCGGGGCCACCCTGCAGCTTCCATTTTTCTCTCTCTGTTTCTGTGCTTCGATGGTGGGGCTCGTAAGGACGAGGGAATAAAGGCGGACTCGATAGATCGAGAAAAAGCAACGGGGAACGCGAGAAAGTGAGAGGATCGACAAGAACAGAACTGGGAAAGGATGTAGTCGAAAGGATGCAGTCGAAAGGATGCGAACGAGATCTCTCATCCTCCTGTTCGTTCTTATTTTTCTATTTTAGGATGTTGCTAAATTTATGGGATTACTTTTTGTTGGTTAATTGGTAGGAGATTGTGTACCGCTTTCAAGCTGAAAACGAGAAGAGGGGTAAGTAGGTAAATGGGTTGTATTTAAATATGTTGTGCAACAGTTGAAGCGTTTTATGAAGTTGTTAACGTTATTTAGATGCAATCGCGATGGAAGAGTTGGTTACTTTCTAGACAATGTTTTTTTGAGCAAACAACAGGAGGAAGGAGTGTCGAACGAAACGTGAAGGTAAAATGTNGGTGGGGCTCGTAAGGACGAGGGAATAAAGGCGGACTCGATAGATCGAGAAAAAGCAACGGGGAACGCGAGAAAGTGAGAGGATCGACAAGAACAGAACTGGGAAAGGATGTAGTCGAAAGGATGCAGTCGAAAGGATGCGAACGAGATCTCTCATCCTCCTGTTCGTTCTTATTTTTCTATTTTAGGATGTTGCTAAATTTATGGGATTACTTTTTGTTGGTTAATTGGTAGGAGATTGTGTACCGCTTTCAAGCTGAAAACGAGAAGAGGGGTAAGTAGGTAAATGGGTTGTATTTAAATATGTTGTGCAACAGTTGAAGCGTTTTATGAAGTTGTTAACGTTATTTAGATGCAATCGCGATGGAAGAGTTGGTTACTTTCTAGACAATGTTTTTTTGAGCAAACAACAGGAGGAAGGAGTGTCGAACGAAACGTGAAGGTAAAATGTTACACAACTGAGAGAAGAAATTGGTTATGCGGAAATGAATTTTTTTTTTCCGTATAGATTGCTCGATTTTTTTGTCTCTTTAACGAAAATAAATGGCGAAAGTGAGAAGAGATACTTTTTCTATAAAATTGGGCAAAAAGGTGTCAAGGAATTGAAATCGTTACGCTCTTCAAGTTTTCTAAGTTGATACAAATCGATTCAATTTGATCGTATTTTCTTTTTTATTTATATATATTTTAATTATTGAGTCAACAAAAAGTACAAGGATTCGCTAGTCGCGCAAAGATCGTGTAAACAGGAGATCCAAAAGGAGGCCACGAAAGGAGAAAAGAGAGGAGGAGCGCAAAGTGGCTAAAGAAGGACGTTGCTGGAAAGCCTAGAAGGGGACGTGTACAGTTACCAAAGGCCGAGGCGAACAGCTCCACCTCTGACGATAAAGTATCGACTACGAAAAATCTGACAAAGATCGTTTTCCTCTTTTAGCGAAATAATTATTGATCGCTTCCGGTGATCGATGAGGAATCTCAGCGAAAACTGGCGATACGTTGCGATATGCGTACGAACTCTGAAAAACAAGGATTGCTTCGTTGAGCATTCTTTATTCTTGATCCTTATCATTAGCAGAAGTTCCAGACAATCCTCGATTGGCGAATAACAAGCGTCAGCATTGAAGGTCGAAACATTCTCATACTTTTACTAGCTGCGCCTTTAGTCTGAGAAACTGGTAGGATACGTAATTTGTTTCTTGTATGTCAAAAGGATAATTATTACTTTTATCGCAAACAAACGGAAAGAATTTAAGCAATCTCACAAAAATCGAAATGAAAACTGTAAACGAACAAGCCAACATTAAGTCTTTTCGTTTAAAGGTCTACATCTAACGCGGTTAAAAAAATTTAAGATGCACGAGCTTCGAGTAAAACGACAGTGATCTTAGCTAAAATTATAGTAAACTAATTTTTCGTTGCATCACGTTCATTCCGCGATTGTCGTAACGGCATGGCGTTACGTGCAAAAGACAACGATAACCTCGCAAGCGTCTGGCCGTTCATAGACGATCGTATTGTCGTAAGAAGAAGAAAGCCGTGGGATAAAGCGTTGTCTGCAACAACATTGGCTACGGTCTTCCCTCTTTCTTTTGCTCGGAGCTTGTTACAGGTCTGGGAAAACTCCCGTGAACGATATGAAACATGGGTGTTGCCAGTTAGTTAACCCACTTCTCACGACGCGCGCCTTTCGCGGGCAAAACCTTTTGAGACAATTACCTCTATTATCGCGAGGCTCGTCGCGTTCATTCGGAGTTTCGAATCTTAAATAAGTTTTTAACCCTTTGCACTCGGCTGGCGCCGCTATGGCGACACGCACGAGTTTCTTCGGAGATTATGTTTTTAATTAAATTCTATATTTTCAATTCAAACGCTTCCTTTATTTTAAAATGAAAGTAAATTAACCAAGTAAATAAAAAATCGTAAACATTTATAATTTTCTTTTTTTCTTTCCAAAAAATCTAAGCTTTCAACAATGGTTCTTTGAAACTTAAAGAAGTTTACGAGTGCAAAGGGTTAATTTAATTTAATTTTTTTCGATCGTCCGATTCAGCCCAAATAAATTTAATCAAAGTTAGATCGAGAGATTGGAATAGGGTACACGATCAGTGCGACGCATCGTAATATATAATTTGATAAGTCCAATGTACATAAAATTTCCGCTAGTTTACGAAATTGACGAAACGAAACGAGGAAGAAAAATAATCCGTAACACGATTGCACGATCGACCAGGGAAACATTATTTATCGACGTGGCCAATAAATTATCCAATTAGAGCGAATCGCCTCGTCAGCCTTCCTCAAACCCTTTTTTCGTGTTCGACACTTTCGTTCGTCGCATACCCTTACGCCCCTTTTCTTTTTTATTTGATTTTCGATTCTGCACGCACCACACAGCAAATCTTTCGTGTAATTCCCAATATTTCCGCGGCCTGATCGAACATGTGTCTGACATGGCGTCGATTTCACGGCGTCCTTTTATCGGCGAAACGGCACGAATTTTCAAAGTGTGAAAAGGGTTGGTCGAAGCCCTTTTTGCGGCAAAGGGTAGGTACCTTGAGGGTCGATGACCGTTTAAAAAACGAACCTCGATCACAGACCTTCGATTTCATTCGTTTTCAGGCAAATGAATATGTTTTCTTGTAAATTATTTTTTATCGCTTCTTTCGTACCTTGCAAAAAATTTTAAAAATACTTCCCATATCGGATAGACATCTTATTATAGTTTAATCAGCGAAGAATGGTAAGAAAGTGCTGAAAAGCTGAAAAAAAATGTATCGAATTTTTCTTAAAACGATACGTAAAATTTAGAACTTTGCAAAGCTGATATTTCCATCGACTTGTTTGAAAGAGCAATGGAATTTTACGAACAGGGTAATAAAACGTAAATTTTATGGTGAGTAAATTTCTCTGCTATAAACAGTATCCTGAATGTGTATAAAAAATCGGCTCTAGCGTGTCTACGTTCTTTACAGACCAATTTCTCGTAAAAGTCTCATAAGTATAGCTTTCTCGGCAGTAAAGGTTTTACTTGAATCGTTAAATAAAAAGTTGTCAGATTTCCCAGGTAAATTGCAAATCGTTGTCACAAATTGTAAAATTTACGATACCGTCGCAAATGTAATTAGTGATTTCCTTTACAGTTTAATCGTAAAACTTTATTACTCTTATATTCCTAATTACCGATTATTATTTTCTATCCGTATAAAAAATATTTATTATCCTCACAATTGTTGTAAGTTGGAACCGCGGCAAACTTTTTAACGATGCAAATTTATCAAAGAACGAGACTCTTGTTCGATGTCACATAATCAACGGCGTTGATGAGAAACATCTCAAATGCAAATGAGGTTGCATAAAAAGTGGCATTATGCATGGCTTTCGTTTAGTGTCAGTTCAATAGAGTCGATCGAATCGTATCAAAGCGTATCATGCAAATCAGGTATCATCAATGGCATTGATGGTTCGCACTCGAAAACGATCAACTCGGTATAATATATTTTATCTCTGGATAGTTGAACCTTGACGCGAACAACTCGTGTGTAAATAATGATAAACCTACGCGAACAATAAAATATTGTTTCCATCGGTCCATCTTAGACTTGAATCTTTTTATAATTATCACATACCGATCATCAATTTGACTTTGATAATAATTTATAACAAGATCGTACATGTTTTGAACGTTGCCAGCTTTCTTAAAAGGAACAAACCTACGATAAAATTAAAAGAAAAAGACGTACGCCGTTCGAAAGATTAGCGGTTAAAAGCAATACAATTATGTAAATCTTACGATCAGACAGTTTCATAATTTTCACTCATTAAACGCATCATTATCCGTCTTCCGTCTACGGTACGGGAGAAATTGTAAGCAAAAAAGTGGCAGCTGATGGTCGAGGCAATTACCCTACTCGCGTGTTCTAAACTGTTA
The DNA here is from genome assembly GCA_019453375.1 of Ctenoplectra terminalis. NCBI lineage: Eukaryota > Metazoa > Arthropoda > Insecta > Hymenoptera > Apidae > Ctenoplectra > Ctenoplectra terminalis. The sequence continues at coordinate 61,369 of SMSQ01019614.1, read as the reverse complement.
TCGTGCATCAGCGAAGCTTCGAAGAAGAGAAGGAAGTTGAGAGCGCTTGTAGGTTGGACGCGAATTCAAACGCTTGCTCGAACAAGCGTTTCTTTTATTTGGTAAATTAATTATTAATTATTTAGTAAATTATAAATCTATAATTATCGGTAAATAAATTAGTGAATTTGGTAAATTAGAAGATGAAAGGTATTATTAATTACAAAGACAGGTAATAGTGCGATTAAATAAATAATTTCTACCCTTCCAATTTCTAGTCAAGCACTAACTTTTCGCTCCAAGAGAAAATCTACTTATGATTATCGAATAAATCACTGACATCGCATTTATAATACACGAACACGCTATCGATAACAAATCGTTGTGCAAACACGACGAACGTGGTCTTGACGTTTCTCGTTCCCTTACGAAACGATTTTGCACATTGTTCGTGCAGTTTTTCAAATCGGAAAAGAGACACTATGCTCCGATTGAACACGATTAAAGTGACACGATTAAAGCGACACGATATTGAAATATTTTTCGATTACATAATATGATTGATGGACGTTAATACTTGTAAAAACCATTGGTTGTACTATCGCGCTACCGGTAATCCCTGAGCATACTCATATTTCGTGGGAGCTGAGAAACTGTGTGTACGATTGAAGTAAGTAGCCGTGATATATTAAAATTCGTTGATACGAAACGGGAATAAAATTATATTACGGAGAAAATGATTTAAAAAAAAAATATCCTTTTAATAAAATTAAAAAGAATTCTCGTTCCTCGAGAAAGAATATAAACGAAGAAAAAAACATAAAATAGAAAAGAGCTATTAGCAATCGATTAATCGTAAAAGTTGCTGCCGATTAGAAGCATGTCCATTGAAGGTGATCTACCTGTTCGTTTCTATAGCGATGATGTTCGAGCATTATCAGCTGATTAGCGAATGTGACAGATGGCCGTAGTTGGTTTTATTAGATTATCGTCCATTTATTTTCAACCACGCATCCTTGGGCGGTGTCCAACGACGATCAGCGGCTGAAAATTTCAGTGAAAGTCTGTCGCGGTGAAAGGAAAAGCGACAATTGAATTTCATCTTTTTGTGCAATAAACGAGGTAAGAAGTGGTTGATTAATTTCGTATTCTCATTCGCCGAGCTGCAACGCGCCTTCACATTGATATCCCTTTCTACAGCACGGTGGATATGGTTGTAGAATGTACATCATAGCTTTCATTCCGATAAATTTGCAAACACTTGAGAATTATTTCATAAAAAATTGAGCAGTTTATCCAACTTACTTTTTTTCACGAACAAAAAAATAATTATTAGAATTATGAATATGGAGCGCATTTGTGGAACACTTTATCTCGTAAAAAAATACCGATTACTTATCTTGGACGTTTAGATTGGTAAACTTTATGCAAAATAAAATTCGTATAAAATCAATAGCAGTCACGAACGAAGTAATTTTTCTCTGTGTGTATTCTTTTATTCATTCCTATGCATATGTTGTGAAAAATAAATATTTTAGCTACTCGTGATAGAAACAAGGTATTATACATAAATATTATACATAACATACCACAAGGAGTAAAACAATTTAATTCCATAAAAGATACGAAACACGATTAGCAGCGGACCACGAAATCCTCACAGTTGCAATTTTAATAACACGCCACGAAACTTCGTAATCGTCCACGCATGAGATCCGTAAAGAGGTGTAATCGCCCTAAAAACCTCTAATCTCCTAAACTAGACGACTACATCGCCATGGCACGCGTCTAATGCATACAGAAGAAGTGGTGGGGAGGACGTGAGGTGCCCCTGCGTCGTGATTATGGGGTGAACTCTTGGTACGGTGCCCCATAGACGGCGTACCGCCCTTATGGAGGGGGCAAAATACCCCCGGGACGGTATATATGCTCTAAGAGCCCCATGCCACTTTCACAGTACCAAATTGTACCCCGCCTAAAGCAGTCCTCGTTTCTTATTTCCTTTTTCTCGCTGCCAACGGGTCGTTCGGCTATGTCGTGACAAAAATTTTTCGATGATATCGGTGCGTAGCGTTGCAAAAATAGCAGAAAATTAAAGGTTGTGAAGTGATCGATTCGAGTGATAAATTCGACGAGGACTGTTTCGCTGTGCTGACGAATTTATCAGGTAAGATAGTTCTGTGGCGAATACCAGAGTTAGGGAAGTAATGGGTAATTCGAATATATTATTCACACGAGTGTTTGGGAATATAAGTTAACGTTACCGACGAAAATGATATTTATTAATAAAGATGTATTTAAATACAGTTCACAATTGATANCTGTTTCGCTGTGCTGACGAATTTATCAGGTAAGATAGTTCTGTGGCGGATACCAGAGTTAGGGAAGTAATGGGCAATTCGAATATATTATTCACACGAGTGTTTGGGAATATAAGTTAACGTTACCGACGAAAATGATATTTATTAATAAAGATGTATTTAAATACAGTTCACAATTGATAATTGGAAAAATAATTGTTCATCGAAAATAACATGATCGTATAAAATTAATTTTTCAGAAAACATTTGACATGTCCTCGGAGTACTCGTTCTGCAGCGAAGGAGGCTTCGACGAGCTCTCCAGTTCGTCCGACTCCGGTTTCGACGTCAGCTTCGAATCCCCGAAGCACGAAGTACAATCGGACACCCTGTTTCCACCGGCGAAAGAAGAGAAGCGCAAGAAGACTCGAAACACGCGTTGCAAGAGTCCCACACAGGTAAGCGGACTTCTCAATCTCCACCGTCGCCCGACCCGACTTCCCTTATCTCAAAAAACACCCACCCAACGGCGCGACGAGCAAAAAGAGTCCTTCAAAAAGCCGGAAGATAAAAAGAAGAATAAAAATGATCACAAGGAACCATTGATTCGCCCGCAGGTGCTCAGGCTGAAAAGGAACCGTCGAATAAAGGCGAACGATCGCGAGAGGCACAGGATGCACACGTTGAACGATGCATTGGAACGTCTCCGGATGGCATTGCCGACCTTTCCGGAAGACACGAAGCTGACGAAAATCGAGACCCTCCGGTTCGCTCACAACTACATCTGGGCGCTGTCCCAGACGCTGGGAAATTCCGAAACAGGCGAGATCACGGTGAACGTCGGCAACGTGACGGTCAGCATCAGCGAGAACGGAAACATGATCACCTCGTCGACCGGAAGCTGTGCTGTAGCCGCACAGAAGCGGCTAGGACCGTCGCACACTGCGTTCCCCTATCCTCAGGAGAGATTCGTGCCCGAATGGCAGGAATACGACTACTACAGCGATCAAAGTGTCAGTCCACCGATGCAGTATCAACCGTGTTACGATCAGAAGATGTATCACGTGCAGCACCAGCTTCCGGCGCCGCATCACATGGGACACAATAACATGTACCAGTGTCTTTAGAATTGCTCTTTTTCTCGTGAAAGTTGAATCGCTCGAATTGCTTTGCGACGGGTGATTTTAAGGAAAATTATCGTAGAGAAATGGACTTTGATTGTCCTTGATTGTTCTTGATTGTTCTTGATTATTCTTGATTATTCTTGATTGTCAAGAAAAGGTTTGGAAGTGACTCGTAGGTTGTACGGATTGATAAAGTTGTGGTTAGGATAACGTGCGAGAGGGTAGATCGATAGAAAGGATTGATACGTATCAAAGATAACGCTTTGGGAGAAGTGCACCTTAAAACAGGAATCTTGCGACGGAATTGCGGAATTTTAAGGGTTCGTGCTTTCAAAGCTTCGATCAGAATGAAGTACTTGCACGATGTAGCGATGTATGTATTGGCAATCGCGAGTCGCATGAGTCATCACCGCCATTGTATCGTTGTAATGAGTAGCTGCGCTCACGGATTGCCCATGTTTCATAGTGAATTCAGTGTGACACAGTGTTTGACAAAATTTTAACGAATGATTCGGTAAATGGTGATTCAAAGAACGAGACTCTGCGAGTTAAAATTTAAGGGTGCGAGTACTTCAGTAAGAAGAAGCTTCGAAACATTTCATGTTTCCTACCCTTTTTTTTTTTTTATATAGAATTCAATAGTTGAGGACCAAAGAATTTAGAGTACTTAATCGAAACAATATCCTTCATAATTAAGTGAATTTTCCGATGCATCCTCCAAAGTTCTTATAATAAGTAAGTAATAACGCGCACTACAATTTGCAAGCAAATTTTGCACCGCTTGTAAATTGTATTTCACGAAAATCTGCATATCATGTACGAAAGTCAAGCATGCGTCGTCCAAGATTAACTTGCGTCAATTATATCGGCGCGATTGTAAAAAAGAATAGGCCAGTGCGTAAGATGATCGTTATTTACTTTGTAAGAGAGCATTCTATTTGCAACGAATTATTAGAATTAAGGTTAACGTTAGATGAACCGTGGCAAGATTTTTATTTCGACGATCTTGCTTCTTCGAAAACACATTACCGTTCTGTTTTCTTTTTTTTTTTTGTCCACTCAAGGAACCAAGATACGATCCTCGTGTATAATTAGAAACACGTACTAAATGTCGCGTTCCTCTTCTTTTCTAGTCATGCTATGCTCTTAAGTTGATCTCGAACGCTTGATCTCACCCTTTGTTTCTAGGTTATTGTATTTAAGACTCCGTCAGTGCTCTTATCGGATCGTGAAATCGCCGATTCAGGGAATATATATTGTACAGAATTTATATCTTATCAATAAATCATATTTTACCTAGTTTCTTGCCCTTTATTGTCTTTACCTAGAAACCTACCTCCATAATGATGAAATCTTGAAATCCATTTGAGAAGACTTCGGCAAATTTTTATACAAATATTTTAAATTAAATTCTACTAAATTAAAAATTTTACATTATTTAATATTAAAATTTAAACGTAACTACACAGTATCGTAGTCAAGTACAGTTTGCGAGTAAACACCGGTAAAACGATCGTAGATAAACCACGTTTCCGATCGTTAACGAATCCATTGTCGAATGGAGGGGAAACGGATCCGCAAACAGGAAAGTTGCGATTAAATAGTTATCGTCTTACAAACTAGCATGCTCGAGCCACTTTGCAGGAATGAAGTCCTGTTCAAGAATGAATGAACACGTGCCAGGACACGTGTCCTTTGTAGGAATCACTGCAGGACAGATGTATCACAAGTTGCGCCTGAAATTATGCCTACCGACCTAATCCGATGGATTACGAGACGAACGTGACTCGGAAACGTTCGAGATCGGTTAGATAATCGAAAAACTCGGGTCTCGTAACCTGTTGTCTCGGCCCTCGTCCGTAATCTCGTTTTTAAACCCAAATTCACGGGTTGTAGTAATTCAATGGAGAGCATTTTGATGAATGGAGTGAAATTGAATTTCTATCGCGATGTTCGAGTAGAAATCTCGCAATTTTCGTGCACAAATAAATATTATCGAAAGGAAGGGTATATCGGTAGAGTGGAGAATGGTAAAATATTATTTTTCCATCCTGAATTCACCAGTTCATCGGTTATTTTGATAGCTTTCGCTCCCTTTGCTCTCCAGTTGATCGAACGATCGAATTCATCTATTTATTTTTCTAACACTTGGCTACCGTGTCACGAAAATGGAACACCCACTTCTCCTTGTCATGGAAATCATTTTCTGAAAGCGTTGCTACTTGCTGTTCGATCGATTTTTATCAAAATTCTTCGATCTTAGAATTGTATGTTTATCTATGATTTATAAAATAGCATTTCGAATCTTTTACTCTCGACCGATTCTCAGCGCACAATTTTATCGCACGAAGCAGGAAGAAAAAAAATATTTTTGTTGGTTGATGCGGTTTCACGACACCCTTTTACCGGTTGATCAATAATTTCGTATACAAGGCCTATTTGCAAACAGGCTGCAAGCTGCGACGAATCCGTTAGCACGCTCGATCGTTTCCCCAAATCTCGCCAATAATGGTAATGCTTCAATGGAACCATTATGTCGACGACATATAACTGTGTGCATAGCGCGACAGACGGCTAGGTTCCGTAAAGGTGTTGGATTTTGGGGGGATTCAATCAGTTTTTGCCGTGGCGTCTGCACCCTGTAACTTCTGGCTATAGGGGTTGCGACGACGAAAAATAAGAAATTGAAAATACCACAGAATTATTACGATGCAACGCGTGTTCTTCTATCTTGATTTAATAAAAACTTCCAAACATAGCTGTTTATAATAATAAATCACCGCACACCAGTTACTCGCCATTTTTAATCAAATCAACCCCTTTCAAACTTCAAATCGAACAACTACATTTTCCAACCAAACAATTTATAAAAATCAATCAACAGAGTAAAGAACCACTACTGAAACAAAGCTGACAGTCTGTGACAACGAGCAACGTCTATAAAAACGAAATTTTCATCCGATTGAAACAATCCGTACGCCTGCACGATCGATCGGAACAATACCAACCAGGCAGCCTCTCCTCGTGCAGTTTAAACAAAGATTGAACGAGGAATTTTTTACAGTCCATAAACGTCGCTGCTGCATTTCCAAGCGCAGTGATTTCGCTTTGATCGACCTTTCGTTGGGTCGTTTCCGTCGAGTGCGCATATCGATCGCGTTCAGGGCCCTCATTGTACCGGGGCGCTGGTCTGTACGGTGACATACTGGTGGCTGACAGAGGTGCTCCCCTGTGGAGAGCTCGGTCAGAACCGAAGAGGGGTACCGTAGCACGAGTACGATAAAGGGGGAGACGGGTTTTCCTAATTCATGAAAATTCGTGAAATTACCTTGACCGATCGTTGAACACTTAATCGAAGATTAATGGCCGTGATTCTCTTCGACGCGGAAACTCCCTGCTGATGGAATAATTGTTCGACTCGACTGGTCCCCGAAAGGCGGACATAAATAGACAAAGTTGAAAGTTTTCCTGTAAGTGTCGGGAAATCGCAACAATTTGACCGTGAAAATTTGGGAGTATTGATCGATCGGTTTGAACGCTTAATCGAAGATCGACGATGACACGTCCTTGTGACGCTCCACTCTTGTGACACAACGAATCGAATATTTGAAATGAATAAATGTGAAAATTATTTTTGTCCCTTGCTGGTCGGAAATATTTTATTCGTAATTATTCATCGAACTAATTTTATCGAGTATTCAGAATCTACCACTCGATTTATCCTAGATGGTACGTATAGCGAAACGGTACGGTTCGACGAGGAATTAAATTTAAGCGGAGGAACAAAGGCGACGTCGATCAAGAATTGAAACCACCCCCGAGCGTATTTACCCCAAAAGACTGTCGATAGACAGCAGAGGGTGTAAAAAGAAGATTCAGACAAGCATCTTTCGGCATCGTATTTCGGCATCTGTTTAGACGTGGCGCGTAGGGTAGCGGGCTTTTCATTGCAAGTTGGCATTTGCAGGCCTTTGTGGTAAACCACGAACAATACCGGTTAGACTACTGCGTCATGGGACACACCCCGCGAACACCATGGACTTCAATACGTCCTTCTCTTTTCCTCTGTACGCGCTGTACGCGCGATAGTTCGCTAAAATATGGAAAGTCTTGTTTGAGTTTGAGATCGATGCCCCTGACGAGAATAAATTGAATTAATGAGGATGACAGCTGATCGTTAGACTATCTACAAAAACATCTATCGAACTGTATTATTGCAGTGAAAAAAGGAGTTGCATCTTTAATCCATGACAATAAAAGAGACATTTAACAAGTTGTAAAATAAATGAACAGTTTTAACTACTAACGCAGGGGTTGATTTAACAAAGTATGAAGAAAAAATGAATATAAAAATCTGTGGATATTTCAAGCCGTTAATAAGAATTTGACAGCAACTATCGAGAATCTACACGCCATGGTTTGACTCTCGCGATCGAAATATAGGGGACAGATGTCTACGGGGGGCAGGTGTACCCCAATGTACGCGTGCCAACCAACCCCCCACTGCGCTGCCATTCAAGACTATAATTTACTTGAAGAATGCCCGAGCCAGTCAGGCATTCATCCCGGAATGACGTGGATTACTGGTCCAGGGAGCAACGAGTCCTCCAAAGTCGATCGGGAATCATCGAATACCCGGTGATCGACGATAACGTTAACGAATTCTTGTTTTATCCTTGAACAAATTTTTTTCGTTAACACGTGGTAACTATACGCGCGAAGAACGCAGGAGTCTTTAATCCTTGATTTCTTTATATTGCGTAAATGTTTTATGGTACTTTTTTATTAAATTTATTTTCGATGGTCATCTTTATTTTTCACGCAATATCTTTATCCTGTTTTTAACAGAAAATTGTCGAAAAGATTTATGTATCAGGTGTAAGGGAACAATTTTCAATGTTTTGAAAATTATGGAAAGGAAATGTTTGATAGGATTTTCCTCGTGTTTAACACACTCCGTTGACGTAATTCATTAATAATATCAATCGATCCGACGCTCGGGCTAGCTTTTAATCACATGTAAAACCAGGATTAAAACCTGTGTGGAAGACTCGCTGGACAAATCATTGATTTAACGTCACTGTGAAGCATTCGCAGGATACACGCGTTTTATTGGGCTTGTAGGGTGAGCTTAGGCGGGATTACACGCACGCTGAAAACACATTTGATCTAAGGATTTATCTGAGTTTCATTCGAGTTCGACCAACTTTAAAAATTACAGATCCTAACTGGACAAATTTACAAATGCGTGCTAATAAATAATAGCCTTTTAAACAGCCTGTTTTTCTATGAGAAATATGACATTCCCATAAATTTGAATAAAACGCAACTGTGATAGAACATTTTAATTTTCTAGTAATTCTATACGTTCTGGACAATTAGTAAGAATTATCCGAACAACAGTAAAGTTAACGGTGATGGATATAGGGTTTCATTCTGCACGCTCGAGCAGGTTGGTTTCATGAATTCGCCGAGCAAACGGTTTTCCCTAATTCTCCAAATCGTCCGCAAATAGTAACTCAATATTACAATCCGAGGGCCCTTTAGATTTCGAAATCGCCGGCAAATAGTAACTTAATATGATGAATAGCAGCTCCTTGCAGCGGTTCAATAGGCGAAGAACGGCCTAATTTCACGGCAACGTTACTTTTGTGAATGCTCAGGTGATCGACGTAGCCTTAGGTCAGCGGTCAGCTATAACCAGCATTGAAACACTCCTGTCGATCCTTCACAATTTTTTTTTCAGCTTTTATAGTAATTCTTCGTGCTCAAGATATTAAAAATAGTTGCAATATTACGTCTTGAAGTATAAAAAATAATACAATTAAAAATTTTTTAATTCGATTGAAGCGTTTGGTTCGAAATAAACATTGATTGCTCGTAGTAAAAAATGTTTTCTCCATTTTTATAAACGAAAGAGGAAAACACCAGTCAAAGTCCATTTAAACATATGCAATGTTATTCCTACACTTTACACGGTGCCGGTCCCATAAACAGTCAAGTGGTGCCATAGCTCGTGCCCCATAGATTTCACCATCCTCCTCGCACCCTAAAAAATCCCTCTACCCCCTCGGTATCCAACTCGGTCGCCACGTACCCCCGTTCAGTCACTGGCTGGCAGCTCATTAAACACCCACAGCACCCCTTGGCCGCCCCTCACCCTGATTTAACTATTGTTTAGCGTGCGTGTGTGCGTCATCACCCACAAGGGGAACGATCTAGGCGCGTGTGTTCGTCGTTGGACGAATGTACGGGGTGTAGATGGAGGTTCCACCATTTTGCTGGAGCAGTCTGTCACCATTGGTGGCTTGATCGAATTTGCGAAGCTAGGAGGTATTGTTAAACGATTAACATTTTTTTCGTATATTTATTCAAGCGACGAATCATGTATGATTTATATTTTTTATATATATATATTAAACTTTATGAATCATTTTTTGAAAAGTTGTTCATCTTTTACGAGAGATACTATGTTTGGAATTTCAGGTTTGTTTGGGATGTTGGAATTTAGAAATAGTTTTTAAGGATGCATTTTTATATTTTTTTTATTCTTGGAACAATAATAGAATTCGCACTCGTGACCGACTCCTATTACACCCTGTACGCTTTCGTCATATGTGGCACAAACACTGACGAAGCAAGGTTCACCGACGTGTTCAACATCACCAAAGAGATCCAACGAGCCATCTGTCCGTATTTTGGTGCTCGATGTACGAATCGCAGTGGTTCTTACTTTGATGCACTCCGACCGGTAGTTCATATCGCTGCGTATCTTGCTAGTAGCGATGGGATTTGCACCCTTTCGATACCCAAATCGTAATACCTATACTTACGGTTAGTTCATGTATAAGAAACTGATCAAATTAGGAATTACACAAACGATAATTCTCTAGAAATATTTTGTTGTTTCAACAAATTCAGAAACTTATTGAAATAAACATGTGAAACATGTGTTAATCACAATTTTTTTTTAAAGAAATCTTTTACTTTTGATACTTACTTAAATTGATCAAGATTAATACTTATTAGATTAATAATAAATTCTGTTGTTTTGATAAAAGAAATTGGCTACCGGGTTCGATCCCATCACTATCGAACACAGGGCAAGAAAACGAGATTTTGCTCGTATAAAAAGGATGTCCTCGAGCGATCCCATCAGGGATGCGATAACGAGGTTGAGTGGTATCGGGTGATCGAGGGAATTTGTTGCATCAATTATCGCTTCCTATCTAAATTATTCGATCTAACCTCGTTAAACTTGATCTTCCTAGGAGAATATACACACCCTATCCTGCACCTCATGTGTAACCATAATTTGCACCTGTTTCTTTCCTCGTCATTACCTTACACAACCCTAAATTTCAAATACTTAAAATTTCCAATAAAAATAAATTATATAGTATCTTTCTCACTTTTTAAATAACCTTAATTCGTATTTCTTCACGATCTTTCCTTAAAAAATTTATATCGCCAGAAACAGGACGAAAGGAAATATCCATTGACCAATTTCCGCCATCGTTAACACCCTTTCATGATTCCGCTTCATTATCGAGTCAAGACTAGCCACGGACATTGAGCACCACCGGAAATACAGAAGTGACGTGTCCTGGCGGCGAGTACACCGGCTTCTGCTTTGATTGTAATCGTGTGCCTTCATCCCCACTGCGATTTCACCCTTTTTTTTCCCTGATCGACCCTGCGCTGACTACGGCCCTGCAGTACATTACTATTTCATAACAATCGCGGCGTGCATGGGACGATAAACGGTACGTCCCGTGCGTTACGGTTCGTCGGACAAGCCACGAGCTGAATCGCGACTTGACTTCGGTATTCAAAATTTTTCTATCGTCGGTTGCACTAATATTTTATATTCTCAAATCAAATTGACGTACAGCACGGTAGTTAATTTTACATTATTTTTGTCTTTTTTTCAGATGAAAAATTTAATAACGATATCAGTGGATACAGCCAGAGCTACGAATAACTGATTCTTTTTTACAACGTGGTAATACGAGATTATAGTCGACAGCCAGGTACTTTATCCTAGAGTAATTACATCGCTTAATTATCCACTAACGAGCTGAGGTTTCAGTTTCACTGCTGACCTAGCTCGCAAAGAGGCATAATTAAAACATTACGGTTCATTTTCATTAGCCGCTTGACAATTATGCGCTTAAATTTCATCTTAATTGTTATTTTAAATTACCTATTTTCTATGTACAACCGTCTACTTTATTTCCTATATAATTGTGATTTATCGTTGCGTATAGGAAATATACCAGAACGTTCCAAAGAGGGAAAAAGGTGAAAAGGTGTTCGACATTATCCAACCCTTTTCCCACTAACGAGAACGTAACGGGAGCTCTATAAATCTCCACCGCGACTTCCTGTTTCCCTCGGGTTCCCATTGAACGAAACTCCGTTATCCGGATGCGTGTGGCCCTCTGAACGCGAAATTCATTGGATAAAATAATTCTATGAAACGGAATTAGGAAGTTCACCCTCGACAATCTCACGCTCAGGTTAAATCTCTCGCACCAGGGATCAATGAATCGTATAGATCGGCAAGAATCGAGACCGAAGGAACGTTATGTGCGGCGGTTTGGTTAGTGTGACGTTTCGCTGATGGAAGACTCGGGAAAACCAGTGAAAATCGGCTAAAGTAATATTCTTGAAGGGTCAAAAGCGCGAAAATCCTTCGATCGCGGTTTCTCTCTGATCTTTGCCGCGAAGTGGTGAATTTCAAAGAAGCCGACGGATTTCTCTGGTTGCATGCCGCAAGAAACGACCGTGAAATGGGCGCACGCTTCAGCAGGATTTCGGGGTGGCCCCCGATGCGGGGGTGGTCCGGAAAAATTTCACGAAAGCGTATAAAACGACCGAAAGTGGGAGCACGTGAGAAACTGGAGGCGCGTGTGAAAACTGCGATGGGAATTGTGAGAGTTGTTATAGATATTACTTTACTATTTGTAGCAGATACTTAATTGAACATATTTGTAGAGCTGACGTACTTGTTAGCAATCCAAAATTCAAGCTCAAAGTTGTTTTCGAAGCTCTGCTTATAGAATTATAAAACATCTTAAGTTTTAAGTCTTAAAATTGTAGAAACATTGCAAATTCATAGAAAAATATATAAAATGGTTAATTTACTACTTACAAAATTATAAATTTTAAAACATCTTACTTCTTAAGTCTTAAAAAAATATATTCATAAAATTCGTAAAAGAATATATAAAATGGTTAATTAAAAAATCCATAAGGTACGAAAAAGTTCTTTAAAGCTGCGTAATTATTATAAAAAAATTTATTACACACAAAAACAATAAAATCTGAAATTTCAAAGACCTACTGTATTTTCGAATCCAAAGAAACAGTCGACGCGGAAATGTAGCAAACGCAAGAAAAAATCATGCACCTGGCACCACTTTTTACTTCATCCGGAAACGATACCGAGTTTAATAAGTCGTAGGATATTTTTAAAAGCTTACTTCCGCACTTTAAAGGAAAAAAAGAAACCTTCGGTGAAATGATTTTCTGGTCGATGCGTTACGACTCCAACAATCGAACGCGTATATGTTTTCCAGCGGCACCGAGAGCAGGGGGTGAACGAGGGAAAATCAAACAGCGTGGCTGGTCGCGACTAGCGTGGCGAATCGATTTTGATGCATCGAAGAACGTGACTTCGGGGGTGCGTGCTACCTTTGTGGACCACCGGTTGTGTAATTTCAAGGTATTTAGCGTTCCTAACGAGGAGAGCACCCCCGATTTTCCCTTCGTGAAATGTCACACAGTTCGTGGATTATTACATACTATTCTCGTCGCCTTAATTGAGACAGCTTAGCGAAGAATAATAAAATTCAATCTGTAAATGTGCAGAAAAATTTTTCAGCTTAACCTTACTGTCGAATGCAACTTAATATTACGATAAAAATTGTTATACTAAAATAATAGAAACTTTTAACTTTTCTGCGAGAAAAAGTTTCTTTCTCTTCGATAAGTAGTTTCGACACAATTCTAGTTTCTATCGTTACGAATAATTAGGTCAAACACACAACTCCCTTCAATCGAAGTATGCACAAAATACTCTGCAGGATATCTTGTATCACGCCCAACTCCGGTTGACGATCCTTTCCAGCCAATCAACCTTATCCGCACTTTAGCGTTTCGAGCTATCGCCACGTGTCGGCCACGCGACTCGAACTCATCCCCGGTGCACACCGCCACGTGCACGGTTTGCGCGCTAACGTCGTTGTCAATTCGAGTACGGATTACTCACAGATAACACTTGGGTAAAAAAAGACGGAAGAATAACAATGATGGAACGGTAACCCAGTCATTTGTGGTTAAAGTGTCGCGTGTCATCGCGAGTGCTTCTTGAAAGTCTTAAAAAAGAAAGTGTGCGTACGCGCTACCTCCGGTAGAATTATTTTTTTATGGAATCACCAGAGATAATACACGTTGAGAAAAAATAAAGAGGAAGAAGTTGTGACATCTGTTGAATTTATATTTGAATAAAAATACAGCAGTATCCACTATTTCCAGAATGTATAATAAAATTTGTAATTCTTTTGATTTAAGTTTAATTCTGCTCTGGAATAATTTTAGTGCCACCAAGGTGGAAGATTGGTTTGTTGAAAACTAGAATTGATCTTTTTCCCTCGATCGGAAGGAATACCACGAATTTACACGGTGTGTAATAATGGTCACGTGCACGTTCCACCCGGCGCGTGATCAGGAAGACCGAGGTGCGACTAAACGCCACCGCCACGTGGCTTTATCATTGGATAGTCGGCTTTGAGAAATTGATAGCAGGAAACTTCACACCAGGGTGCACGTGTTCTCCTACCACCGTGTAAACGCGAAGCGTAATTGAGATATCATACCCGGTTTCCCACTAACAAGCGAACCCCGGGTAATTCGAATTAGGGTTGAGGATGAATTAATCGTGTCTTCCAACCTATTTATTTATCTAGTGTTTCTAAAATATATAATAAGGTTCGTGATTCCTCTGGTTTGTGTTTAATTCGGTTTTCGAGTCATTTAAATCGTATCAAGGTGGAAGATTGTTTTATTATTTATCAACGTTATTTATGAATAACCCGTTAGTACGAAATAAAATAAAAGTAGAATATAATATTATTAAATTGTTATTATTATTTGACAATTTATAATCCGGGAGTTTTTATTATTTATAAGTTGATACGAAAATGTGAAGTTTTAGAAATAATTGAAATTACATATTTGTATGGTACCGGAGACTCTGAGGGATGTAATCACTCCGTTTGTTAATACCAAACTGTACACCGACGAATCGATCGTGGCCAGTCTTAGGTCACGACACGTGTCAGTGGAACGGTACGGAAAAATAAGTGTAATTGAGATATAAAAGGCGATTTTGGGTCGGTGAAAGATTCTCGGCTAATTCGTATGCTTGCACCCCGTTCTGACACGTGTCTTCAGCTCGTGCGAATCTTTCCGCAACACGTGCTGCGGTGTAGCGTTGAATTGGTACGCTGCATCGAATTTATTATTCACCGTGTGACTTGAATCTCTGAGCATCTTATTACAATTACATTAATCACACCAAAATTATAATAGTTGAGAATTTATGCGTAAAAGATTTGTTTTTATCGTGCAGTGAAATTAAAAAAAAAAAAAAAACATTTTGCGAGCATATATTTGATTTTGTTCTTTTTCTGTGTACTTATAGTTAAACATCGAGAACAAAACGCTAACGCAGCATCGAGAACGGATATGAAACCGTGTACACAGGAGTCGAAGTACCGCCTGAGGATATTTAACCTGGCTTGCACGTCGGTAAATGTTTGGCCCACGTGAAGTGCTCGCAGCGGTTTGCGAAGCGTTTCAATTAAGACACGGACAATGATGAAATTAAATTATTCGACCGTCGATGAAACGGACAAACACGATGCCAACGGGCCAGTGGACTGCCAGAAATCAAAGGGGACAGGGTATTTGTTTGTTTGGAATTCTGTGCACGCAATGTAAGCTAGTTAAACGTTTTGCGTTCCAATAAAAATAATAAAAATGGTGCTCAACGATATTTGACATATTGTATTTCTCCGTTTTTCCTTTTTAAGAAATAAAGGCAAGCAGGCTTAATAGCAATTATCTATTTGATAACAACGAAATCGCGATAGAAGAAATAAATTCCGGTTTATGGGACCCCATTTGGGGCGATGGTGCGCACCCGCACTTAAATCCGCTCGAGATAACGAATCTCTCGCATGTTACTACAAACGAATTCATGCCCTTCGACCGACAATAAACTTTATTATCTTGGATCGAGACCACTCGATGCACCCTAGCAACATCAAAGGGAAGAATTCGATCGAGAGAGACGATCGATAACGCAATAACCCCGAATGCTCCACTTCGTGTGTAATTCTACGCTCATCTAGGAATACTTTATGTTTCGTTCCTTTGATGCTGTTTCATACTTGCTATGCAGATTCAATTTTTTTTCTTTTCTGCGAACTACGAATGGATCGATGAGTGACAGGTTTCATGTATTGAAACTTGACGATGATAGAATTTCATCTTCATAGGCAATCTGAGTTCTGTGGATTCGATTTTTTTTACTCGTGCAGAATTTTAAAAAAACTTAAATTGTGAATAAATATATACACAGTCTTCTGTAAATATTATTTATTTTCAATTGATTATTTTTTGAAAATAATACATGCAAATTAACCAATGGTTCGTTCATAGAATCGTTCCAACAGAAACAAAATTTTGTAACCGCCGGTTCAGGGCCCCGAAAGGGTGCATCGAGGTGAATCAAAAGAGAAACAAAAAGGGCACATTAGAAACTGCTCTGAATCTCGTCTGTGTCGAATAATCAGATACCTTTCTGCCAGTACCAGGTGAGCCTGTTGGAGCGAGTAACGCCTTTTGACGTTAACGCCAGGCCTCTTGTGTGTGCGAGCACCATAAACGCAGTCGATGCGTACACACGGCAGATCTTAATCTCCTGCTCGAGTTTCTGGTTACCGGGGGCCATTACCATTATGTTTGTACTCCGACTATCACTCTATTGTCTTTGTTATCTAATGGAACATCGACGAGATTGCTTTCCGTGACAACGGATTTGTTAACTCTGCGTGATCGCCATTTTGATTCTTCAAGCTCGGTTCGTTCATGGCGGTCAAGATGGACATGTCAATAAAAATGAAGCTCTGCTTCTTTTTTATGTTAATTTACGAGGTTCTTAAGATGCAAAATATTATAATTAAACTGTAAAATATGAACAAAGAGTATAAAAGTAAAATGAAAAGAGTGCAGTTTGGTTTAGGTTAGGTTCGTGCATAAAGATTATCGCAGATGTGTGTCTAACAGTTCTAGCCACTTAAAAACGAAGTGGACCGGCTTGGCCCGGTGGCTGAGCGAAAGTAGTACAGTTGCCATTCGTGATAAAATAATATCGAGGATAAAAAAGGCTGCACGCGCCATTGACCTTCTATGAACGTTACATCGGAACGAGGCACGGCTAAAGTAGAGGGTGGCTAGCCTGTCGGGCCAGTGTACACAAATAAACAGACAGAGAAATTATTTTTAGAGGGGTTCGTTGAGAGTGCTGTCATCTTTTTTAGCTTCTGTGCACAGAACCCGTGGCAAACTATTTTAATCATCGATTTATTCTCAATTCGGATATTTAAAANCTTGACGATGATAGAATTTCATCTTCATAGGCAATCTGAGTTCTGTGGATTCGATTTTTTTTACTCGTGCAGAATTTTAAAAAAACTTAAATTGTGAATAAATATATACACAGTCTTCTGTAAATATTATTTATTTTCAATTGATTATTTTTTGAAAATAATACATGCAAATTAACCAATGGTTCGTTCATAGAATCGTTCCAACAGAAACAAAATTTTGTAACCGCCGGTTCAGGGCCCCGAAAGGGTGCATCGAGGTGAATCAAAAGAGAAACAAAAAGGGCACATTAGAAACTGCTCTGAATCTCGTCTGTGTCGAATAATCAGATACCTTTCTGCCAGTACCAGGTGAGCCTGTTGGAGCGAGTAACGCCTTTTGACGTTAACGCCAGGCCTCTTGTGTGTGCGGTAATAAAATTACTGCTGTTCTAGGATTTGATTATAATTCGGGTAACGATATCCTGTAGCATTGCTTTTAATCCTTCCGAAGATTCACTTGATTCCTTTTCTATTAATAATAATAATACCATTTAGATTATTTGGCTCGCATCATGGCCATTGCACCGCTCGGTTTCTAAAGAGATAATGATCGTTCCTAGGAGGGAAACCTAAAATATAATACGCCAAGATTCCCTCGGGACAAAGAAGGACGTATCCTCGTCAACTATTCGAACAAAAGTATCTCTCAGCGGGATATTCCCTCGAAACGAGTGTGCGATTCGCAGATCAATTCGATCGCTACGCGCTTCCAATATAACGGATCAGTGAAAATAATTCTTACGACGAGCCACGTCGAAATCTCACAGGACCTTGATCGACTGTCAAACATTGATTAATTGTATTCGATCGAAAGAATTTGTTATTCAGTAATACGTTTGAAATCCAACCTCTGATACTTAGACTTGTACTTAAGAATATATAAAAACTTCAATTTGAACGTTTCAACTACTCGAAGCACCAAATTTATTTATGAAAATCCCAGACACGCTTCAAGACTTAAAAAATGAATCACGCGAGTGACAACATGGTTGACACTCAGTTGAACTCGCTCCGGTACCTGTAGCCCCATGCGTTTTGTCACCCCAGAAGCGTCTTTCCGGACGAACGCTTAGCCAAAATGAAAATCATTCGCACGTGATAATGCGACTGTCAACCTACCCTTCTTTCGCGATCATGAACTATCCAAACGAGAAATGCTAATGAGCTTCTAATAGTTTTAATTCCGTCCAACACCCTGCGCGCATCGCAGTAAACTTAAAAAAAAACCAGTTAAAGCTCGTGCAGATTTTCTGGTGCAAAGTGTGCGACAAAAGAGAGATTTTCGTTGGGGGTCGTTCGTTTCTGTCAGGAAAAAAAAGTAGGTGTGAAAATCCCCGTAGCGTGCTTGGTTAATGAAACACTTGCACCAGAACTAATTTTTTTTCAGAAAAATGACAAAAACGCATTTCCAAAACAGCTGCAGCAAGAAGATTGAAAACGGAGGGTGAAGCTCAAGTTTCTGGAAGACTGGTTTAATTTATGTTAATTACATCGATTCCATGTTTACTTTGTCGAATAAAGTGTTTCACGAACTCCATGGATTGAAAAATTTCCAATTGATATTCTAATTTGCACAATGCAATTCTAAACGTCGAACGTTAAACGAACGAGAAATAATCTTAATATTTCTGATACTTGTAAATATTTTGAATTTTGCAAAATAATTTTTTTCAAGATTACACGTCTCTTCTTTAGGTAGGACACGAATGAATTCAAACAACAAACTCGAGTTTCCTTCTTCAAGTCGATCAGCATCCAATCTTGTATTTCTACCCCAACAAATTTCTCGAACATTGAAAACACTTAAGGAGCGATCTCACCGCCATGGAAAACAAACTGGCCACCCATATATGATCGGTGCTCCATTATCTACGGGCTGTCACGGCTTTAGAGGATTACACGTCGATTACGAGGCTCAATTTTAAACTGTCCGTCTCCCTCTCGCCTCGAATCGGCAACCCTTTGCGGGTTACTCCATGGTTTTACAATCAGTCACCCGTGCTGTGACACGACCGACGGCTCGTCGAAGGGGTTGCTTCTTTTTGGAAAGCGGATTACGATTCTCATTCTACCCCTTTCTTTTTCTTTTCTAGCTCCACGCGGCGAATCGACCGTTCCGCGATCGTTATTGATCGATGGCGGTCGACGTGAAATGGATCGTCGCGTTGGTTGCTTTTCATTGGCAACGTTTTTGTTTGAAACGATTGGAAAACGGTTTTACGCTTTTCTCCGGCTCTTAATTCTTTTTCTTTTACCCTCCGCGACAGTTTCGCACGTCACTGTTTACTACCGGTACAACCCCTTTTGGTGTTTCTGGGCGTGGTGGTATTTTTAAAGGGTGCCAGCCGGTTTTTGGAAATCGAATGACCGCAAGAACTTCACGGTTTTGTTTGAACACCTCTGTTGGTTTTATTTCCCTCTTTTTTTTTTTCTTTTTTTTTTCCTCTGTGTATCTTGAGTTATGTTTTGTTGCAAAAAATCAGAGTGGAGAGGAGAAGGGTTAAATGTAATCGTATTTTATAAACTCGAAGTACATAATTCATAAAGATATAAAGTATTCCACTTCCCTTCTTTAAAATTAATTTTTATGTATAATTTAACGCTTTCGGTTGTTTTCTGTTTCATACGTGTCAATTTTTATTAATGTCAATTAAACTCGAAGTACAGAAATTAATATCGTGAACGTACAGCTAGATATTATTATGTAATTAAGCAACGGACTACGACAAGTATGAAACTTGTCACTATTAGAGGTGCAACTCAAGCTTCGTGAACAAGGAGAACGAAAAATCCAGCGTAGCATTAGAAAGTACTTGATGCGTACTCGGTACTTTGAAATTTCGAAGGCCCCTCCAGTGTAGACTGCCATAGGTGCCCCCAGGTTTTTTTTCAGTATGAATGATGATGTATGGATGTTGGCTGGGCGCTAGGGGCTGGGTAAAGGGTTCTATTGTTACACACCCCCCTCGAGAACGAACCCTCTCTCTCTCTTCGCAGGAGAGACCATCGTGAAATATTGCCGGTGAGCAACAAACTGTATTCTGCAAGCTGTATACTGTTAATTTTATGCCCGATTTTTTTGCCCACTCCATCCATCCCGCCACCCCTTTTGCTATTTCGAGTTGCCGCGGCAAAGATCGTTACCGGTGAAATTCTTTGTGCAGAAACGTTTGCTTTTAAATCACCGGTCTGTCCGAATCTCAATTTCAGTTCCAAGGAATCGTGCAAAATGTACGTACGTATAAATGAGGTGTGAAAATGGGGAGTTGGATGTAAGAAAATTTTGTTCAAGCGTTATCGCGAGATTAAATTATAATATCAATGGAAGAGCTAATACAATATGTTGTATTTTCCATCCTTATGTAATGTTTACTTGCTACATAAAGAAAGTTTTGAATATAATGAATATGGGTTACATCGTATCGGGTACGCGCTACATCCACCCCATTGTTCTTTTACGCATAGCTTTCCGCAACATCCTTTGATTCTTTTACGTTTCACATGAATATGCATCCGCCTAATGCAGCTGGGGTTACACCGTCGATCGAGATTTCGTGAATAACGTACTGAAACCTTCTCTCCCATCAAATTGATACAACAAAGTCGAAACTTTACTCTTTTAACCCCTCTGCTCGTGGCACGAATAATTGCTACAATTTTTATAATAAATACTTGCGACAACGGTACAATTCGATAGGAATCGCAGCTCAGGAACGAAACTTCACCCTTTCACTCGTATCTTTCACGATCAAATTTTCAACGTGTTAATTTCTTCACAGGCCAACGTCCACGAGTCAAAGGCTTCGCCCTGAAATACTTCACGACCGAAGGCAAGCTGGAAAAGTCGAATCAACGTCGAAAGGAGAAGCGAAGGAGGGCGAGAACTCGATATCGGGGAGAACAATGCGGAACCACAATTAATAGGGCCTGTAATCGGACGCCAGACACACGTACCAGGGCGATATATGCAAATTCGATCGGACACGGTTTTAGAAATTCGCCGCGGCCCTTCTCGTCTGCCAACAATGCGTGACTCCATCGACAATAGGAAATAATAAACCGTGATAAATAGCCGGGCAAATACGTACGACAATCGCGGATCTCCTTTCGTCTCGTCTCCTCTTTTTCTGTCGTTTGTTCTCTCTCTTTCTCTCTTGTTCATCTTAGTTGCTTCCAGGTGGACTGATTCATATTCCCGAACAAATACGCTCGGCAAATATCGCGCGGGGGTTGATGGGGTTCTTGTGTGTGCCCGTGAGCAAATAACGGCGTTAATTTCCTCGCTCACGTGTCCCGCCGCGTTTCGTTTTCCAATGGCGTACCGAAGAAAATTGTACCCGTTCGAACGGTGTTTGTACGCGGAGCGAGTTCAATGTCACGTGGAGTATTTTTATTTTATTAGTGTAGATGGGTGATTGAAATTATTGGTGACGCGATGATAGCGGAAATTAAGAATTTTTGGAATAAAAGATCTTAAAAAGAAAAGAAAAAAACAAAGAAGCATATAAGATGGAAATAATTTTTTTATAAGTAGAAAATGGAACAAACAGGTAGGATGATAATTTTCTTTTTCTTTTTCTTTGTAAAGAAAGACGAGCTTAAAAATGTTTAGATTTTTTTAAGTTCGTTTAAAGTTTACTGACATTTTTTTTTAATGTTTCAGTCGCCTCTGCTCCGTGATATGTTAGAACTCGCTATAAGAGTGAAATTGTATTTAATGCTTTTATCTCGAAGACGTATCGCGGAATACAAGTGAGACGGAGGTTCATTACGAGATGGTAGTTTTAGAGGCTTGAACCTTGAAGAGGCAGCACTAATCAAAAGTGGTCCACGGAGACAGATTGAGGGGCGTGCTGAACCAAATCAGCCCTTTGTTTTACGGCTTTAAAACGGCCGTTGGGGATTTCGAGCGCGAAGTTACGTCCATTCATTAGAAACACCCCAGCTGCGAGATCGAAAAGACTTCGTTGGCTCATTCAAAAACTGCGTAATCGTTGTTCTCTGATACGAATTATACCGTTATACCATTTCTCCACGTCTATGTTTTAAGTGCATTTATTTTTATGCGAAATTATTCCGGTAACGAGTAATATTTAGTTTGGAATAATTTTATGTACATTAAATTCGAGAATCGATGAGGCGAAAAAATGTAAATGCGCTAACGATTCATCGGCACGTTGAAAGGAAAGGGTTAAACGATGCAGTGTACTGGAAACGATTGGAATTAATGTTTCAGAGCCTCATCCTTGATCCCATAGGACCTTCTTGATGAAAAGTAAGGATTCTACGTATAATGGTCTGTCGTTGGAGAACCTAATTCCTTTTCCACCCTTCCAGTATCGATTTCGATGACTACGTTAGGTCATTATTCATGAGCTAGATTAATTATAGTAGATCAGATCTCCGTTTCGTTTACGATTTCATACATATTTATAGAATAATTTAAGAAACAACGACAATCATGTTTTGAAACATCATTTGTAATAAGAATACTCTGTATTAATTTATCACGCTAATGAATCTAAGTATTTAAAACGAAACATATACTCTAGCATAGAACTTTTTTTCGCGTGACTCATGCATCGAAAACGTTTATTAATTCCTCAGACATTGTTATATAATTATACGTTGCATTGGCAATGGCCGAGATAAGTGGACGTCGATAATGTATTTTTAAATTGAATCGCGCAACGTATAACTGGTTAGTCATTGTTTGATTAATCTTATAAAATATTCCCAACTTTCTCGAAAAAAAAAAAACAAAAAAAATTCCTCACCTTTTAAGAATAATAACATTTTAAAACCGATTACTTTGCTCAATCGCTTCAGCCAAACAAGTCTGCGCGCCCACAAGTTAACTTCGAACAACTTCATTAACTTACCGCGTTCAACTTTTCAATTCCGAACCTACCCAAAATTAAAAAACACGCGAATCTAAATCTTTCTAGTCGTGATGATAAATCGCGACGATAAATCGAATCCAATAAAATCAAGAAATTTAAAAAACTACCTTAACTATGAGATAAGATATCCACTTCATAGAGAATGTTCGTATAAATTTGATCGCGTGCAAAGTCGAAGTGCATAGATTTTTTGAATATCGACCGATAGTGTGCATCGATGAACCTCGAGCAGAGTGCACAAGAAAGCTCGATAATATATTATTATTGCGCGGGCGCGGGTCAATAATCGAGAACGTTGCCTGGCGACGGTGCTCCTGCTCTCTCTCAGCCTCCGGAATTTCTTCTTAAGCGACTAGTCCTGCAGCTGCGACGCGCAGAAGTCGAGCAACCTTCGATACATCGCCATCGGACCGGTTTCATCTACCCTGGCTTCGAGACACGCTGTTTCTAGGTGAATCGAATCGATCACTTTCGATCGAACTTTGTTAGTCTCGTTCTCTGTACTCCGCTTCATGGAACATTTGCTTTCACTCTGCTCTCTTATCGCTTGTGGTTCATTTTTTGTTCAGATTCAGAGCTTTGCGAAGAAAAGTTTGAAAAATTTTATAATTCTCTGTTCCGTTTGAATCGATACCGATTTTTGCGAATCTAGTTTCTATTTGTTTGTTTTATTTTTTTCTTTTTGTATGGATCGATTGGTACGTTCAAGTTGGTGTATCTCTGATTACGATTATTTTAGTAGCAGAAGAAAAATAGTTTTTACGTTTAAATTAAGCATCTCAGTGGATGGTGTAGAATTTAGCCTTGTTCTCATTTTCAGTTCGATGGTTCACCAGTTATGTGGGGAAAAAGTAGACAGCTAGCCAATTTCCAATCTCCTGCCTCAGAAACCAAAAATGGATGCGACCAACAGAATACACAGAGCTTCTCGTTACTATTTTCAATTAATAATAGCTTCGAAAGACTGTGTGGATTCAAGCTGAACGATATTTCGTCCTTTCAAAAATTTACGCTGCTTCTATATCGACCTACTGATCCAGCCAGTCTAGGAGTCGTTAGAGCACTTTTCGGTAAGCCATTTTAAACTACAAAATAACGAACAACAAAAAATATGATTCATTGGTTGATATAAAAGGTATGAGATGAAATTGTACAACTTTGGCGAATAATGTCTAGGATTATGCATGGTACTGGACATCGTGGAGGAACGAGGACTCTCAGACGTCGACATAAAATGGGGAGATCCCATGGAGTGTCATTTCCCATTGATTCACGGAATGAAAGCTCCCTCGTTGCCGTGGATGATACTAATTTACGCAATAATGTGGATGGGCGCATTCGGAATTATGTTGGGCTCGCGGTTCAAAGTAGCCTGCTTCTGTTTCGTAATTCCATATTGGTACATCTTCCTGCTGGATAAAAGCAACTGGAACAATCACACGTACCTCTACGGGATCGTTGCCACTCTCCTCTGGAGTACGGAGGCTAACAAGTACTTGTGAGTTTGAAAGGAAATCTAAATGGGGAAACTGGCTCGTGATCGGAGACGTGAGTCAGGATCATTGTAAATACTAATTAAAACACCGATTTCGATAGTTTAAAAACCGAGCGAAAGGTATTTGTTTATTCACAAATAGACTTGCGCTTTGAAAATACTCAATACAGATCAACTCTTTTATGTTTTGTTGCTTGGAATGTTCTACGTTTTATAATTAATTTTATGGAAATAAAAATTGACGCGTTATCCTCTCGCAGCGCATTGGACGCCGTTAAATCGGAAGGGACGAAAAGTACCGTGCCACTGTGGAATTATTTCATTCTAAAGTTCCAATTTTTCGTGCTGTACTTTTTAGCTGGATTGAAAAAATCTAGCACGGAATGGCTGTCGGGCTACGCCATGACGAATTTATCAAGACACTGGGTTTTCAGTCCGTTCAAGTAGGTATGATTATAAAATGTTTGCGTTCAAATACAATGTAGCGTTATCGAAAGTATAAAATTTCTACGGTCGATAAAATGTTGCACAATTTCAGATTATTCTTGACCACCGAGCAAACTGATTTTTTCATAGTTCATTGGTTTGGATTTATCTTTGACCTTACGGTTGGGTTTTGGATGCTGTTCGATAAAACTCGTATCCCTGCAATGGTATTTTGTACAGCCTTTCATTTAATGAATTCCAGATTATTTAGCATCGGTAAATCATTTTCATTGCAACCGTTGTAACGTAGAATTAATCAAATTGTACGAACATTATTAATCTCACTGTTTATCCCTAGGAATGTTTCCGTACGTGTGCCTTGCAACGATGCCTCTTTTCTGCAACCCAGAATGGCCTCGAAGGCTTGGATCCTTTTTTAAACGTAATCGCGTTCTTTCTATAGAATATCAAAATATAAAAAATTACGAAGCTTCGGTGGATCGACCGAACGATTGTTGCGATGAAGCTAAGAGTGAGACAGTCGACGGATCATCGATTAATGATGGAACTCAAGAAAATGTAAAGACGGTAGAATCTGTGGTCACTTGCAAGAGTATCAAAGAAATTAGCAGAAAGTCGACAAAAGTGACGAAGAAACAAAAATTCGTAGTTTCTTTGTTACTGTTCCATGTATTCTTACAGTTCTTCCTACCGTACTCTCATTTTATTACAAAGGTATGGTAACAATGAATAACTTTATAAATCTTGCGTATTAGTTTCTTGATCTTCACTATTTCTTTTTTGTTTCTTTTGTTTTTTTTATTATTCTTAGGGTTACAATAACTGGGTGCCAGGGATGTATGGATATTCCTGGGATATGATGGTCCATGTTTGGGACACCATACTCGTCGTAGTTAAAGTTCACGACAACGTGAGTAACAAGGATCGTTACTTGGATCCGAAAACGTGGGTGCAAACGTACCGATGGGAGACACACGGCGATATGGCCAGGCAATATGCCTTTTGTTTAAGAGCGAGTATCACCTTTGTCGATAAATTTTTATCATTTAATTACACGACCCTTAAAAATGTCTGCAAATTGCTTACGACAGATAAAAGAAAAATTAGATCGATGTTATCAGAAAATTTTACATTATTTATACTCTGCAGGATAATTTAATCAAGCAGGAGAACCAAGTAATCCACCAACGCGACAGGAAATCAGAACGGTCTCGACTGTCGTCGAATTTGAGCATCTACATCGACGTGTGGTGCTCGCTGAACGGAAGATTCCAACAGAGAATGTTTAATCCAAATGTTGACTTGTTAACAGTAGATTGGCACCCGTTCAAGCCGATTTCGTTTTTAATGCCGCTTCTCTCGCAATATAATTCGTACAGGTATAAGGAAACAATTTATCGGCGTAACTAAGATTTGAGTTAATTCGATCGTATCGATAACAAGCAATTTATTCGCAAACATGTAATTTGTTCGCCAACAAAGAATTTATTTCGAATCAAGATATTATTTGTTTAGATACAAGCTGGAAGAAATTCAGCAACACGTTTACACCTGGTCCAACGACACCGACGTACTCTTCGTTGCTGATTTTCCAGGCATGCATCTAGACAATTATATTAGCAAGAACTTCACCAACGTCACTCTGACCGTACTCGAAGGAGAAGTAACTTACAACGACGAGAAACAGGGACACGACGTAATCGTCTCAAAGGGATCATCGATTCCAATACTAGCAGGCCAATTTCATAAAGTGAAAACGACGAGTGCTTATCCGGCCTGCTACATGTACACGTATAACAGTCGGAACAAGCAGCAATCGGAAAGCGACGGGTATTTAATGATTCTGTAAATCTTTTCAAAGATGTAGACATAGTTATCCAATTGTCAGATACGTTCTATTTAGCACGATAATATTTGATATCAAATATTAGCACGTTCTCGAAGCAACTCGAGCTATCTTTTGAAATAACTAACAGAGTCACGTTGCAATATAATTTAAATATTATATAACAAACATTAAGTTCTATTAATGGAATATTTCATATTCGTTATTTTGGAGGATGATGGAGCCTGAAGAACCGAAGGAAACCCTCTCGATCGCTATGGAAATTAGATACAAAATGAACGCATGGTTGAGAGCATTGAACCACATAGCAGATGCATTTTTCTATTTAGTCTACGACGTTCCTATGGTTCGAAGAGTACAAATAAATAAATAATATCGATCTTGCGAGTGCCAAACTGATCTCCGTATCTCACGAACGAGCGGTTCGTTTTTAGAAATAGACCAAGACTGTGAGGAATTCATTTTTTCTATCTGACAGGGTAAAATTGTGATAAAGCGTGACTCGGCTCATACAATATTTCTACTTCAAAGAAATTATTGATTTCTTTTTAGATCAAGTCACGAGACTGTTACCTGTCCAATGGCAATTTGTTACGAGTCACCGATAATTATGAACGACAAATGTAACAGACACACAGATGTATAATGTAGAACTTCAATGAAGAAAGCGATTGTTATTAAAAACGTTTCCCACTTTCGCATTTGAAGAGCGCGAAGATAACGATGTTCGACGCTCAAGCGTTTATAATTAATCCTTAATAAAATGATAATTGACGAAGTTGAAGACACCGTAATCATAACTATGTCAACTCGTCTGTAGGCGCGATTCATCGAGCGTCTAATAATACGCTCGAATCGCTTCTTTCCTGTCGTTCTCCGAGCGCAAAAACAAAATTAAAAATCCGCGGCGCGAAGTTAATCACAAAAACGTCGACTTGGAAATGCAAAAAATATGCAGCCGATTAAACACGTTACTGTTTGTAACTGTGCGCTGCCGCCATAAATGGCGAAGTTTAACGGGTCAACAACCTTCTTCAATTACTCGTCAATTAATACGTCATTTTAAAAGTAAACCCAAAAGAACGCAACATTATTCGTCTAAAACCTCACCAAAAAAACACAATATTCTCCTCCAACTATTGATAACAAAAATACCAGATGCACATTTTAATTAAAAAATTCAACTTTAGAGGAACGATAATTTTACGAATAGAAGCAATTAGCGAAACTTTCCATTTTTGCGTTCGATCCGTGTACAGAGCCATTAATTTCGCAATCAGTGTTTGTAATCAAGATTTTGAAAAATCAAGTGTTTTGTAATCAATGTTCCAGCATCAGCGTCGCATTGGCAGATTTTCGATGCGATAACAGACGTCGACACCGTTATTGACGATTCTTTCGTGTGTATACGTGATCGCGAAATGCATGCAATTAAACGTTCCCCTTTCCTCCACGGAATTCAACGCATGAAAACGGTCCGCCTACATTAATCCCATAAATTTGATAGCTCGTATCACTGTAATAAGCTTTTTCGTCTGATAAGTTGTAAGTAAATGCATCCGGTGGATCTGATAATCATTCCAGTGACGTACCTATCGTTTCGAGTTGCCTCGTCGCGGGCAACTCCGTCCACGAAGTTGTATTCTTATTGTTGTGCAACGAACAACGTGCTGCCACCTGTTTTCTTTGCAACGCTATTTTTATCTCATCGACCGCGTTTCTTGCAAAAACAATTTTCTAATTACTCACCGACGTAATTATGTAATTACCCGAGGACGACTTAATTCCGGTCGCGCATCGTTCAACAGTTAACACGTGGACGCTGTATGCGAAAACACCGGCGCATATCAAAGGTCAAGAAATAATTTTACACCCCTTCGCGAACGTCGTCGATAAGTTTTTCAGTCGCAAACAAATTTTTTTATTTTAACCGGTGCGAGTGTCGGAACCTCTTGATCTGNAGAGCACTTTTCGGTAAGCCATTTTAAACTACAAAATAACGAACAACAAAAAATATGATTCATTGGTTGATATAAAAGGTATGAGATGAAATTGTACAACTTTGGCGAATAATGTCTAGGATTANAAATAGTCGTTGATAAAAGGGAAGGTAAGTAATGACGAATTGTTGAAGGAATGATTGAACTATGAACTTATTGAACGTAACAATGCATCGTTCATAAAACGGGGACACCAGTTACAAGTGAATCAGCTGAGATAACCATTATCGTACGATGGCCATCAGAATCGGCGTGTATAAGATCGCTACGGCCATACCTGATCAAAAACTTGCTTATCTACGTACGTGGAGGTGGAAACCGTTGTCGATTGTCAGTCGCTCGCACACGATCGTACGGTGACTTTCGATCCGGAAACATTGAAAAATGTAGTGGAATCACGTTGACGGTAACAATTTAATTGCTACATTAGTGATCGTGGATCGATAAGGGAAAGTGTGATCGATCTTGATTAACGCGATCGAATTGTTGGCAGTACCGCAGTGTGTTTACCGACGTGTGGATAGAATGAGAGTAATTGTAATGTAAGAATAAGAAAGAAGCGAGAGTAAGAAAATATTGTTGGAAAAAAAAAAACAATTTGTGAACTATTTAATGTGAATGTAATAAGATGGAGTATAAAAATACGCGTCACTGTTAATTGACTCTAAGATTGAGAGATGATACAGTACGACTGACCTTGGGACGAATACAACAAACGGTTGGTAGTGTCTTCCTCGTCTGCGTTCTTTCCTTCTTTCTTTTTTTCTCAAAGATCAATTTGTAACGCTTAAAAATGTTTGTTTCAAATATTAAAGATGATATTAAAAATAATTCCTTTTTTAAATCATTTTCGTACGAATGTAACGATACACGAAGTTATAAAATTAATTAAAATTATATTTACGAATCTCCGTTTTACGGTAGAAAGAAATTTGTTTACCTTCGTCTCGTTTTCAGAGAGAAACATGTCGAGCGATCGAAGCAGCGATACAGTAACAGCGAAAGCCACGGATCCTCTTTTAGAGGCGCTCGATAAACTCGGGTGTGGGTCCAACTTTTTGTGGATAATATTCATTTTTACGCTCACGCCAACGATATTCAATGGGATGCATTCCATGTCTTACATCTTCATTGCTGAAGTAAGATCTTAGAACTTATTTGACTGATTTGTCGATAAATGTTGCATGAAAATATTATTCCATCCGAGGATCGATGAAAATTGACATAATTCATTAACAATTTACGTTCCATAGGTTCCTACGCATTGGTGTGCAATACCAAGTTTAACCGCAGCAAATTGGACAGACGATGAGATAAGAAACATATCTTCGTTCAGCGAGTGTACGATGTACAATTATGATTACGACTATTTCGCGCACGTTGGGTTCAAGGAAGCCTTGGAGTATAAAATTTCGCACACCTTGCCCGAATCGGTTCCTTGCGAAGCAAGGAGTTTCGCAAATGACATTGACGGAACTTCGTTGGTGCAAGATGTGAGTATTACATTTCACTGATTAGATCACGTACTCGTAACAATGTTACTTGACGTCACTTCACACCCTACTTTCCTAAAACTACCCTTATCCTCGTCAACTGTCTCCTATATCCTGTAGGATACTCCCAGTGACATCTGTAGCATCTAACTGGTAATTGATTTTTTTATTTTTATCCTGATATCCTGATAACCGAGTTTAGAGATATTTGAATTCTATTAGATTTTTGGGAAATAATTGTTTTTTTCTTTTTCAGAATTGTATCTCCAAAAACTTGAATAAAAAATATTCTTTTGTGACTTGAATAGTAACTATTATAATTTGGATAGTTATTATAGTGTTTCACTTATAGTTAGATATTGTAAATTACTGAATTCTCGATCAATCAATTAATTTGATTAAAAACGATTTTAGTGGGACCTGGTCTGCGACAGAAGCGCGGATCGTTCGAGCACTCATATGGCTCTGTCGCTCGGAAAATTATTGGGCAGCGCTTTCTTTGGAATTTTTGCGGACAAGTATGGTCGAAAGATCAGCTACGTCATTGGGATAATATTGTTAATAATCTCTGGTCCAGCGGGTGCTATTGTACCTTGGTACTGGGGTTTTATGATCTCGAGGCTAATTAACGGTGTTAGTCACGCCGCTATACAGTATTCATCTTTTACGACACGTAAGATGTACTTATCGTTAATAAACCTGTTATCAACAAACGTGTAATTCTTTGGTATCGAACAAAGTCATTAACGCTTATACAGTGTATCGATTAAAATTTTTATTCGCTCTTAAATCTTTGTCAGTTTATAAAGCTTATGCTCACGATTCTACGACTCTTCGTTATTATTACTTTATTACGCTAACGTTTAAACATTTCCATGATACAGTTACGGAGGTAGCAGGTGAAAAACATAGACAGTGGATGGGAATCGCTTACAATACCGGCTACGCCACAGGAATAGTTATTGTGCCGGGTGTAGCTTATTTGTTACACGAATGGAGATACATTCAATTAGCGATATCATTACCGGCTTTGCTTTTATTAATACACTTGTGGTAAGTCAACCGTTGCGTAATCCGAAGATTCTTGAGAAACGATCGAAATTAAAAATTAAGTAACTTATCTGAAATTGCTTGGCGAATTTATTATGCTCGGATTAATGGATTAAAAATTGGATCAGGTTAGATTAAAACATTCCTTATATTCTTAACACTTTTAAAACAGACAATTTTTCTGATTATCGACATTTGAACGAACTCGAGAAACCTGCTATGCTAATTTATTCTAGCAAGTACACATAACATTTGTTAATTTCCAAAGGTATATGCCAGAATCTCCGCGATGGCTGATAGCGCACAATCGTCGACAGGAGGCACAGATTTTAATCGATAAGGCGTGCAAAAAAAGCTCAACTGTAACACCGACCACAACTTTGACATCTGTCATCCAGAGGCAAGAATTAAAAGATTCGGACGATATAATTCTGGCTCAGAAGACAGCTGCTACAGAGGATTCTACTAAAGAGCGATTGCGTAAAAATATCAAAGGATTTCGGGTGCTTGTTAGCAACAGCGAATTAAGGAAGAGAATCCTTATCACGAATTTCGCTTGGATGACTGCTTCCCTGACGTACTATGCATTAGGTAACCCAAAATAAACATTTTTTTTTAAACGAATGCTTAAGAAAATGTCTCTAACATTCTCATCTACAATTGTGCTTCTGTCAATGTACATTTTTTTTTCTTTTTTTTATTATTATCAATAGTAATCTACTGTACTTCAATTAATGTACTTTTTTTTTTATTAATAAAAATCATATTATTTCAGCATTAAACGTAAACAATTTCTCCGCAAATCGGTACATTTATGTTCTGGTGATGGGTCTGACCGAAATACCAGCGTACCTAATACCGACACCAATTCTAATGGTTATGGGACGACGACAAGGAACCACAGCTTTGTACATCATAGCTGCTCTGTGTTTACTCTGTATTCTAGCAATACCAACCACAGAAACTGACACAATTATGGTTGTATCTCTAATCGGTAGATTCAGCGCGTCAGCTGCTTATGGTATCGTTATTCTGTACAGCTCGGAGCTTTTCCCTACGGTAAGTATAATTTACAAACTTGATTACTCTTACGTTCAACTATATTCAACGAATTCGTTTAAAAAAATTGCTATTTAATCTCTTATTTAACCCTCGTTAAGTATAATTGAAAGCTATTATCCTCACACTTTCTGATCTATCTTCTTGTTTCTCATCTATCTTGTACACCTTTAAATTGTTTCTTGAAACAGGTTTGCAGGAATTCTGCGGTCGGTACGAATTCCGCGATGTCTCATGTCGGAAGCGTGGCCGCGCCTTACGTTGCTGATTTATTAGGATCCGTGGTCTGGTGGGGACCGACCACGCTTTGCGGCGGTATGGCGTTAATGGCCGGCCTGTTATGTTCGATATTACCGGAAACTCGTGGCAGACCGTTGGCGAACACCGTCGACGAGGAAGTCACGGAAGATCGGGATAACGTGTCGTTGTACAACTGTTGCAAGTGTCGATGAAACGATACCATCGTTTCGTGACAACCTGTTCTCGCGTACACTCCGTTGTAGCTGCGTTTTACACAACTTTTATACGAGTATTTGATATTACAGATATATATTTGATAGACGTTTGCTGTTTGTATATTCGTAATAAATTAAAGTACGAAGGCTTCGATGATAATTATGTCGCGTAGCTGTTTCACGAAAGTATGTCGGCGTATCGAGAAAGGAATAAATTCGTAATGATTTATAGTACAGGATCGTACGAGTGTTCTTTTATTTCCTTGTTCCCCTTTTGTCAAAACCTAATTTGATGTATGGATAATCGGAAATCATGTTTCGGTGGATGCAGTCATTTATTCTCTGTGAATAATTCTCTCCAGCGGTTTATTACCGATTGCGCAACACAACCGGCTATTGTAATTACCTGTTGCACATGTGCATGCACAGAAGAAACATCAACAACGTGCAATTTCCTAATCTGAACGTAATTATCTCCTCCGATACGAATCTAACACGGTTGCTGTCAATTTTCTTGTGTTATACGCAGTCAAATCGAGGCACGAAGTACTTGAAAGAGAAGGTATAAAGGTAACGCGATGAAACGTGGAATTAGTTGGTCTTACTTCGAGAAAAGGTTCGGTCTGGATTTCAAGTATGAAGAACCTGTTGTTTCCTGTCTGGTTTATCTTTTGTTACGTGAGTTTTTGTTACGGACACATTTTAATTGCAAATGATACGATGTCGATCGTTAAAAAAAAATGTTATGACATACATTTCAGGGACTTCTAAGTCTGAATTTAATCGAATTACGCGCAAGAAGTGCAGGCATTCCTCTAGAAAGCGTGGAAGAATGCATGGACCGTACAAACATAACAAGCCGTGAGTAAATTCTCGTATAAAAATGATTCGATCGTATTAAGTCGCTTTTATACTTGCAGAAGAATTGATCAAGCTTCGAGACTCAACGGAAGAGAGGATCAAGTTGATAAACGGAGATGGAGACTTTAGGAGATACGGATGCTTCTTAGCTTGTGTCTTGCAACTGGGTGGCACTGTAAGACAAATATGTACACAAATATGTAACCAAGGAGTTAAACGTTTCTTATTCATCATTATTTCAGATGACAGGCTCTGCTTTGAACGCATACAAGATGATAGAAAATATTGACAGAAGACATGATAGCGATCTGGACGCAAACTCGTTTCTTCACAAAACGATACAGATGTGTGCGAACACTCGTAAGTAAATTTATTTCGAACCGTTGTTTTCATTCGATAAAAATATGACTAATAATTAATTTTTCAGTCGAAGAAATAAACGACGAATGCGACGTTGCCCTGGCCTTCAAAGTGTGCACTTTGAAAGCCATGCGTAATGATATCCAAATCAAATAATTTTAGTTTGTATTTACGACAATTAATTATAGCGATGCAAAGACGCGAAGATTGTTGAAATTAATAAATTGTTTACCCTCAAAAGGATATTTTGTAATTAATCCAACCTTCCTCGCCAAGAACGCTTCAGTTGAAATTCACCTAATAGTGCGCGCGATAAAACTAATCAATGACAAACGTAGATACGATTGCCATGCTTTCCAGCACAATTAGATTATGCTTTCGGATTCGCCAGATGGTCGCAAGTATCGTTTCTCAGCGGAGTATCGACAAGACGTGCACATGTTCGTGAGAAAATTAAGGACCTCGCTCACCTTGCTTCCTGAGTCCCAGGAACTAATCAGGTACTGAACGAAAATCTTCATTTTTATCATTCGAGCAAACGTATTTTCAATAACCGAAACATAAACTTGTTTAATATTCAAAGCGTTCGATATTTATACATCTGCATTTATGAGTAATTATTTTACGCATCAATGTGTGCAGTTTCTTATGGCAGAAACTTCTAGTGATCACTCTAATATTCGGAGTCATTGTATTCTTACTATGGTCACCGTACATATTCTCGGAAACATTAAGCTATGGAACAACGGAGGGCTACTCGATCAAAAATTTGATGAACAATACCAACGAAAAATCGTCACAACGTCGACAGACCTTCTTTGTTTCGATCGAACAGAGAAACGTACCAAATTACTGTCAGTTATCATCTTGCAAGACTATAAGCTGTTCGTCCATCCTGAAAGGGACCGATCCTGGTACAGTGGCAT
Organism: Ctenoplectra terminalis; assembly: GCA_019453375.1. Lineage (NCBI taxonomy): Eukaryota > Metazoa > Arthropoda > Insecta > Hymenoptera > Apidae > Ctenoplectra > Ctenoplectra terminalis. Next base: position 26,350 of record SMSQ01019614.1, on the reverse strand, counting down.
CGAGCTTCATCGAGAACGACTTCAAGGTATTGGAAAAGCAACAAGATAAACATAATTTTTGCATCATTCCTCTGCTTGTAATCGCGTATGCATTAAGTTCACCCACATAGTGTTATATTAAGCAACATCTCGTGTAGGTCCACTGCGAGAACGCGATATCCGTGAGCTTGTCATTCGACAACTGCATATTCCCCGAGAACACGCTCCGAAGGAATTGGCTTTGCACCAACGTGTCGATCGAAGAGTTAACGTTCAACAGCTGCTCCCTCAGCGAAATAGAAGATGACGCGTTCTCCTCGTCCATTTACGAGCGGACTGAAAAAGTCAGCATGGTAAACAACACGCTGGTCTCTCTGAGAAAAGCAATGTTTCGTTGCCTCAAAAATTTGCGGTATCTGGCTATTCAACGAAATTTCATCAAATTGGCCGAACTTAATTTACTCGAAGATCTCGCCTCTTTGACCATTCTGGAACTGGACGAAGTCATCAACGATCGAAAGGTGCTTCGAAATATAACTGGTGCAAACGATTTGTCGAGTCTTCAAATACTGTCGCTACGAAGTAACGCGATACCCATGATCGACGCTGAATTGTTCGCCGGATTGTCAGCGGTCAAATCGCTTTACTTGGAGAACTCGAAGATCGAAACAGTATCGAGCGATGTTTTACAACCGATCGTTTCGTCAATATGGCAGTTGACATTGAACGGTAACAAAATTGCTTCGTTACCACAGGGTCTACGAGATTCCATACTCATCGCTAGTTCCAAACAACCCTTTACGCTGGTTTTAAACAACAATCCCTGGCACTGCGATTGTAACTTGAAATGGATGCAGGATCTCGTTCTATCTCGTCCAAACATATCGATTACCGTCCCAATTTGCAAAACACCTCCGATAAACGCCGATAAGCCATTTACGTCCGCGGAGTTCTGCTGTCAATCAAACTCCACCGCTTCCACTATGTCTGTCACACACTTTGAGTCTACTCGACCCAATTGGAATCAGGATAACCAAACTTCCACCCAAAAGCCAGCCAACAACAACGGAACCGTTAATATAATTTGTTACACCGCCTACACACTTCTGCACACCGCTGGTTCGCGCAAACTGCTGTCCTCCGATTCTCTCCAACTTCGTCCGCGATTTCCCAACTTCTACGCCTCCAACACCCCCAACGAAGACATAATTGTATACCTTCCCGATCGGAACGGAGTCACGTTGGTTTGGTTCGACAACAACGACGTCGACAGCTCGCTTAGATGTGTAAAAAATGTAAAGTACTCTTATCTGCTGGGGGATATCGATCCTCAGACCGTGTACACGATCTGTTTGCTCGACGATAACGAGGAAACCGTATCCCCGTTGAATTGTTTGGCCGTGGCTACCAATCCGAGGTACGAATACAGGACTTGGTTGATCAACAAGGACAAAACCTTGGTCTTGGCTGTATCGATCGTGTCGCTGGTCGTACAATTTCTCATTGGCAGCTTCCTCTCGTTTCTGTTGATAAGGAGGTACCCAACGCTGATTTGCGGTAACAAACGAGTGATGCTGGTGAAACACAGGAACGTGGACGCCATTGTGCTTCCGAAGGGCGTCAACATCGACGAGAAGGAGCAGAGTCAAGGAAAAATGAATTCTTACAGCAGCAAATTGCACGAAGATGACTACGTTACTCCCTTGCCTCCGGAGCGAATTCCTCGTCCTCGAAGATCCAGGAAGATCAGTGTACAAAGCGACAGGAACAGTTACGTGTCAGAGATCGATATGACAGAATCGCAGCTGACTTCTTGGGGATTGATGAGGTTGATGAGCGAATTGGAGAATGAAAAATCGGATGCACCTCCGTTGCCACCGCATCGATGCAACGCTGTTCCTTCTCTGTCTCTGGCGGTAGATTCGAAAGATGATAACGAGTACCAAACGTTCATCGTTTAATTTAATTTCGTGTAATTTGATACTTATCGAGTCATAGACCGTTTTACGATAATTAATGCTTTCGAAATTGTTTACCGACACACTACACATTTTGCAACGAGAAAATAAATAATTCCCGCCTCGTCTGAACGAATCCTATTAAATCTGGCCGACCGCCCAAAGGTACGCGTGTCAATGTCAATTTCAATGATCAAGTGTAGCGTGAAAGTTTTTATTGCAAAAGAAAGGGGATAATCGAAAATAAAACTTGGGTTAATCGATGAAACGTGTTTTTGTTATTGTCTCATATACCACAACAAAATTGTTGCGTTCCAACGAATCGTCGATTATTATCATTGGCCAGCCTACACCCTATCGTTTATTTTTGATGATTAGGTCAGTAGTTCGGCCCAACTCGTCGAAGCTCTATCTGATTGGTTAAGGAGGTCAGTCAGTTTCGTGTCTGCTTCTCAAAAGCGGCTGCCAGGTAAGCTTTTTTACTCCCTCGAGCTGCTGGCAATCCACTGCAATTCTCTAAAAGGACGCAATGCCAATATCAACCTACTGTACTGTTGGAGACCGCTGCAATCAGTATAACCGTTTGCGTGCTCGCCCACTGCGTGCCGTGGAAATGACCAGCTATACGCAACAGCGCGTCACTGGCTTTCTACGGGTACTGCCAATCGCAGTTCCGGATTTGCGTGAGCTTGACATTGCCAAATGATGTAACAACGACATTACCTGTTCCCTATCCCCCTTTGCAATGTACCAGCTTCCTGACATTCGGATGAATCACGATGAAATTTACCTTCTATTGTATCTACTCTCGTTTACTCTCGTTGCTGATTAATTTAATTGCTTCAGTATTTTTCTTTTCCTGTTTTTATTTATTTTTTTCTTTATTCGTCACCGATCTGTATTTTAAGTCTATTATGAATTTAACAAAGAAAGGCAATCGTATCGTTTTCGAAGAAAAAACAGTAATATATGAGATATTAAGTAGCCTGAATTTTTATTCTCAAAAATTAGAATGAAAAAATAGTTTAGCAAAATGACTAATGACAAGGTGCGTGTATTATTATTAACGATATGTAAACAATTATATAGTAAGAGAAGATCGATTGATTTAGACGTCGACGTAGTCTATCATTCACTCGTTGCGTCAACACACTCTACGTTTCGCAAAGTGTGTACCATGAAAGGGTCCCGATTAAGAATCTTTTTATAGTGTCTTCAGGTCGACAGATGATTGGTGATTACCTATCGATGCTAATAAGAATGCGGGATTGGGTTCGTGCAGCTCTACTAATCAGTTTACTAAGGCTCAGTGTGACATTTCTATCGGTACAGTAAGTTGTTCAGAACCGATTGCTCAGACGGGTACTGTTAATCATTTACATCTGTGATACCTGTGATTAGTTCGAACGAGCATTTTCGTTAATATATCGAGTCACCGCCACGATGGTAATTATCAGACGAACCATTAAACGCGATATATTATTGGAATACCAAATTTTGCAACACACCGGGGAATATTTAATTACGTTGAACCGCAATGATTATCGAGTATTATTTTTTGTCATACAATACACAGCAAAGTTTGGGTGATCTTTCGTGTTATTATGAACACTGGTTATAACGATTAATAATGTTAATAAAAATGAAACAATTCTACTCTTTTCTAGGATGATATTCAACTAAGCAAGGATCAAATTGCGCGTGAGTGTCGACTTCATAGCGATTTATCAAATTTTTCCTCAAAACATTGACATTGCGTAAAAATTTCTCCTTTACATTCCACGGTGTCACATTCTCCAAACCAAATATTTAATTGCAGAGCTGAAAATGGGATTCGACGCGTTCGATCCCGACAAGAAAGGAACGATCACCACCGACACTGTCGGTACCATTCTCGGAATGATGGGCATGAAAATTATGTCCGAACAACTAGCATCCGTCATCGGCGAATTCGATCCGTTCGGTAGATCAAAATATCACGATATCATAATTATATAAAATTCAACGGTCGACCCGCAATTTCCTAACTTTCCCCGTTTCCTCAGGATCCGGAGAGCTGAGCTTCGAAGAATTCTGTGGCTTGGCGTCCCGATTTATGGAAGAGGACACCGACGCCGAGGCGATGCAGCAAGAGTTACGCGAAGCGTTTCGCCTGTACGACAAAGAGGGAAACGGTTACATCACTACCGACGTGTTCAGAGATATTCTTCACGAGCTGGACGATGCGTTGTCCCCCGAAGAGTTAGACATGATCATCGATGAAGTGGACGCCGATGGTTCAGGAACGGTCGACTTCGAGGGTACGTAGAATATAAACGTTCGGATTGATCGCAGTAAACGGATCGTGTTACATTGATAGTATGTGCATATGAAGTATCGAACACGGCTCGATTCGCGTTGCAGAATTCATGGAGGTCATGACAGGCTAAATTATCACCTTGGCACGAGGCGGTCGTCCCTCGTGTCGGTCGCCACGAGAACGCATACAAACGACGATGCCGCCTGTCCTACACACGTGGATACTGCGATTTACCAAGAGATGTATGCACTGTTGGCAAAGTATGAAGTTAAAGGTTCGTAGGTGATGTCTGTTAGGAAGGCAAACGAGCCGGCCGCAACGTGGATATAGCTGAGAAAGTATTTCTGCCGTGTCCGTCGCTTTTGGACTCACAATCGGCTAAAATGTATTTCTATCTATGACGAAATTAAACGGGAGCCTCACGGGTTTCTAGCGAGGCATGGTTTCTAGAAACTGATTTATATCGATCGATATAGATTGGTGTTTCTATCCGTGTTGTTGTTATCCGGTCAGATAACATTGATTTTTTCTTATTCCCCGTTGATTAAGAGAAAATTGGAAGATCGTGTTAAGTTCGGCGATGGGAATAGGTATCGAGTTGGGATAAAGATTTGTAAACTTCATACTTTGCACGCGAGGCGTACGATCGTCTGTCACGATACTCATAAACCAATGTAATTATAAAACTGTACCTATAAGTTTAAAATAACTACGTAAGATCATAAGAACAATAAAAGTGCAGAAAAAAAGGAAAAAAAATAGCAAATATAATCTGTGTAAGTTATTTATCCGTTGATTATCATTAGATAGTTTGTTTGGTGTCATTGCCATTGATATGAATTGCGTAATTCCTTCCATAAATAAGCAGTGTTATTAATATCGCTGAAGCAGATCAATAAAGTAGTAGGCAATATAGCAAATATGAATCACGTGTATTATTTATCCTTGAAATAATCCCATTAATCAAATCCTCTGAAATAGCTCCACGTTAAATTATGAATTTCTCTTACGAACGGTGTGATACAATTCTATATAATTAATATTTTCCAATTAAACATCACCGAAGCAAAATTATATTATAAGTAATATCTACATATACTCGTATAATAACACGTGCGCTCTCGAGTACAACAAATATAGCCTTGACGCCAGGCCTGCGCGAACATGATTGTTCAAAGATCAGGAATTTTCACCAGGAAGTTAACAATACGTTGTGAGAAATGGAAACGAGTAATATGCCAGAATCGGTACTAATATAATAGCTGGTACAAGGCATTATGAGCATATAATTAGCTGCCTAAGAATACGACAAATGCGTTTATTACGTCGAATTGTCTCGAAAGACGGTGCGATGCCCGGACGTGAGCCAAGTTCGCCTATTGTCGCGCCATTTTTCTTCGCCATATTGATCATGAATCGTGTTTGTATCAAAGCGGAAGCTCTAACAAACGAGACCGATCGAGAAATCCTTGCAAAACAGAGCTCGTACAAAACATTTACAAATGATCGAAATATATTGTTTCCTGCATGAAAATGTAACAAAAATAAGCCGACAACAGGAATTGCAACAATTGGATTAAAATCACTTTAATTACATAAAAAAATAGAAAGCTTTGTTATCGGATATTTTTATTCAATTATATTACAGTTTGAATAACTATGCCTGTTAATACCCCTTAGTCACGAATATGTGGTAAATAGTAACAGAGCAAACAAATTTCTCTTAATGAAATATTAAAACTTGTAGTTAGGTAACATTTTGTATTACAAATTTAGAATTATGTAAACATTTGAAAACGAAATTTCTTTTTTTATATGTAACTATTTTTACAGTTCTTTACCTCGTAAAGTTATAAAAATTACCTCTACAGGGTTCTATATCGCGTTCTCCAGTTAAAAAAAAATATATATATATATCACTTGGATAGTTAGAATGAAAAGATCGAAGATAGGAAACGAAATCGAGTACGTTGCCTCGAAATTCGCACAATTGAAGCTCCACTTCCGCGGAAACTAAGAGTGGGGAGTGTCCTCGATGAATTTGAAAACCGCTAGAGTTCCTACGTAGATATTACCCGGTCAATCACGTGCCAGAAGATCATCCTAATGTCCACATAAAACAGAAGTCCACAGCCAGAATCTGGTGCATACCCGGATAAGCCGTCGACGCTGTCGTGTGTTAACACCAGACTCTAAACCGTACATCTAACTATCTTTTCATCATGGTGCGTTTACAAATAGTGATTCAATGAAAACATAAAATCTATTCTGGAACTTTTTATCATCGCAAAGGATTTTTTTTTTATTTTTTTTTATTTTTAATTAAACTGTACAACTACTTATAATCAATACATAATAATACATATCATAATTTCAGGATGATCTGACCAAGGATCAAATTGCCCGTAAGTAATTTCCTACAAATTCTTCCACAGTTTAGAATATTTTTTTTTAATTAATTATCATGGTATTTTTTTCCAGTCCTGAAAAAGGCCTTCGATGCCTTCGACCACGACAAGAAGGGTAGCATCGGTACCGACATGGTTGGTACGATATTGACCATGTTGGGTTACGAATTGAGCGAGAAGACTCTAAAGGAAATCATCACGGAAGTTGACGAAGATGGTAAAGAAACTTAAAAAAAAAAAAAATTCTAAATCATAGGTATCAACAATTTTCCAAATACCAAACCTAAATAAAAACGATTAACAATCGCTACTGTCGCTTCGCGAACGAAAAATCCTTTAAGGTATAGTAAATTAACAACGTAACGCGCTAAAATCCTTTTTATCGACAACAGGATCCGGACAACTGGAATTCGAGGAGTTCTGCACCCTAGCTGCCAGATTCTTAGTAGAGGAGGACTCAGAGGCGATGCAACAAGAGTTACGCGAGGCATTCCGATTGTACGACAAAGAAGGAAACGGCTACATAACCACTGCAGTGTTCCGCGACATCCTTCACGAGCTGGATGACAAACTGACGCCACAGGAGCTGGACATGATGATCGAGGAGATCGACGCCGACGGCTCAGGAACGCTCGACTTCGATGGTAGGCGCTACCATAGAATTTTCATAACACGTCAATCAATCTGGTTACTAACGCGAGCCGGCCAGCGTTACGCCAAGAACAACTAACCCGGGAAGTCGTGTTGCACATTGAAAATTACAGGGGAACGGTTCGACACCGCTTGCCAAGAATCTATCAGTCCGGTTAATTAATTAACGCTTGTCGCGTGTACCGGGCCTGAGTATTTTCACTCGAGGCGAACAAATGAATCACGAACTTTTCTGTTTACCAGCAATCTCGGGCCTCTGAAATACCATAAGCGTGATTAATACTGTACCGCAGTGATTATAATTCACCGACATTATGTCATAGATTTCCAATGTGTTTCGACACGATTGGACGTCGACGCGTGATCTCATGATTTCGAATTCCTCGTTTTCAGAGTTTATGGAAGTCATGACTGGCGGTGACGACTAAATTGCACGGTGGTTAATCAGGACGGACAGCAGCTACGATTAAACGCGACAACGATTTACACCACTTGAACACTGATCGACGCGCATGGAAACGTTTCCGGATCGAATAAGTGGCGTTTTCAATGTCGATGCACGGCGAATGTTTCGCTCGTCGTAAAAACTGTGGTACAAAAGATAAAAATGAAGTTCAATAAAGATTCCAAAACAAACAAAAAAACCAGAGGACTTTTTTGTCTAAAACTAAGGTGAAAAGTAGTTCGCACGATACTTAAACAGAGTTTTGATAATTATTTTGTTGTAATCCTAAGTAATATTGGTAAAAGCGGAAATCAACGGGGTTCCGGGAGAACCTGCAATGGCGGACTTGTTTGTCGTATCGATCCGACGCCTAAATAGCTGCAATCGAGTTTACGCTTTAGGTACGCTGGTGAAAGGTGCCGACGGGGCAGCAAAAAACAGAGAAAGCACCGAGGAATGTACAATTACTTTGAATAATTAAGAAAAAACTTCATCCGATCGACGAATTTTTATCTATCCTTGATGCATACTTTATTCGAAAGCAATGATTTAGTTGTCGACGATCGAATTGTTAAATGCCTATTTGTATCGAGATAATAAAATTACCTCTTTCTATAACATATCCTTTATTTTCAATTACACGTTCGATTTTATACGGTTCCTGCAATTATGTCCTCTCACCGAAACGATCCGTGTTTTCGTGGACCTAGAAGAGTGTTATTTGCGTCCAGAAACGTGGCCGATAATTATAAATTCAGCTCTAAGCGACAATTAAGAAATTAAATTCTGGACACGAGCGGAGATTAACGAATACCAACATTCTTGGCAGCCGTTCATTTAGATCGTGTCTACAAGTGCAAGTTTAATTTTCCGCTCACTCTTACGAAAAGTGCACGTGTATGCTAATCTGATAAATGCCTGCTCCTGTCCGTGTCACTCCATATTTTCTAATCCAAATTCGCTTATTTACTCGACACTGCCTACACAGGATTAATACAGTTCGATGCATCCGTTCCACGTTTCTCGAACGAAAACGCAGTAAACCCTCGAGTTTTCTTTATTTAGCGACCTGTATTGCTTATCGTGTTACAAAAGCATAATTTTAAAAGCGTGATGCGTCAAAGTAACAACCTCGTAGAACAGAGGCGTACAGTAGCTGTGTAAAATTGCGTCATCGGTAAAAGGGTAGACGCTCAATAAATTACTCGGGAACACCACTTCGCACGATTTGTCGTTGGAAAAGTTTATCACAAAGTTAATGTTCTGTGCATCCGATACGCGGGCCAAATTTCTAAATATCACGAGTTTCCTAGGTGGATCCGCAGATCATTGGATTCACTCGCCCGATTTCGAGCTCAACTTTATGACTACTTTACTGATGCAATAAACAAGCTATAATAACGAATTTAAGAGGCAATGATTTTCACACGTTCAACGTCTTGATCTACCGACGTCTTAATTCTAACCTTTATACCGCGAACTTGAAATTTCGTTCCAACCAACCCTAATTTATATTCTCAAATCGAAGCGATAAAACGATCGTTCCGATGATTTAAAAAAATTCACAAAAATCGCACAACCTACTTGCCTATTCTGTGCGCAGAAACAAGCAATTAATTTTATTTTTGCTCGTTTTCCAACAATGTCAGATCCCTTGGAATTCAGCTTGGTGTTTGAGACTTCAACGTGGAATTTCCTGTCGGAGATTGAAAGGGGCAATCGCGAGCAGTTGTCGGTGAACGGGAATCGGACCGACAGAAGTCATACCAAATCAGGCGTCTGAAATGTTCAGAGATGTCATTATCCCGGCCAACTCCCACGTTGCGAGGTAATCGGTTTCGAGTGAAAATGGTTATTCTGCTCCCAATAATGTTCCTTTTATATTCAGTCCACTTAAATCGTGCTACCGTTGTGCCACGGTACTCCAACAAAATTATCATGTACTAACGAAACGTCGAATTTCGAAACCGTGCGTATCCCAAGCGCTGGTTCGTCGTAAATCAGGTTTATCCTGCGAACTGTATCCGGTTTTCTAATAATCCATCGACTCTGAAATGGTAAAACATGGAACCTTTCGCGTACGGAATAAACATTGGCCTGGAACGAGAAAATGGAATTCAAATTAAATTCGTGTGTTTCTTATTGTATTGGATGTATTCGATTTGCAAGCAGTAGATCGTATTTCACGTTACCAGTTGTCGATTGGACGCGCCGAAGCAGAGCTAACGATGGGAAAAGAAAAATTCATAATTAATCGGTGGTAATATTAATTTTACGGGACAATAAGGGAAGTTACACCGATACGATAAATAATCGATCGAGAACCGGTTCGTTGATATAAATTAGATTAAATTAGGAGCAACTTCAAGAATTTTCGTAGGAAAATTGCCATGGCGCGACTGAAAGTGTCATTAAATTCTTCGTTTTACAGCCATGTCTATCGACAAACCTGTATGTTCGGTAACTTCGATAACTAATACGCGATTCGTAATATTTTGGAAGAAATAAACGCGCCTTTCACTGGTCAAGCTTGACTAGCTGGCGCTGGCACGATCGTACTTACGAAAATTTACACTGTAGATACATGGTTCGCTGAGAACAAGTGGCACTAATTAGGGGGAGCGTGGACTTCATTAATATCGCGTGTACGATTGAGACAAGTCCGGTCGGGTAGGATTAAATATATTTCGGAATGTGGAAAGGAAGGAAGAGTAGAGTTTTTAGAAACAGTTGGAAAGCTTTGTGCCATTATNTTTTGGAAGAAATAAACGCGCCTTTCACTGGTCAAGCTTGACTAGCTGACGCTGGCACGATCGTACCTACGAAAATTTACACTGTAGATACATGGTTCGCTGAGGACAAGTGGCACTAATTAGGGGGAGCGTGGACTTCATTAATATCGCGTGTACGATTGAGACAAGTCCGGTCGGGTAGGATTAAATACATTTCGGAATGTGGAAAGGAAGGAAGAGTAGAGTTTTTAGAAACAGTTGGAAAGCTTTGTGCCATTACCTAATTACAATTATATATTCACCAGCGGAACGGATATCGTGATTGCGAAATATGAGACGTTTTAAGCATTAAAATTTATTCAAGTTCCAATTACATGTTATGTATACATCTTAAGATAGCCATAATGAATTAGAAAGATTTTTCGCGGTGTTATTCGCTTGAGAACGAACGCTTAATTGAAAATAAATGAGCGTTCGCGTTAGCCAAGGTAGCACTTACCAGGGGATTGGTTATTATCGCGAAACGAAACCTGAACAATGCATGCTCGCGATCGGTATCGTACGATGAACTGTTAATTAATCATTAATAGGCGCTTCGAATTGATGGTTAAGTAAAATATATTGACATAATTTGTTTTCACCTATCGACGTAACTTCGTTAGTGATTGACGATGTTGTTGAAGCCATGAAGCTTGTAAAGAATGGAACGATGCAATTTCATAGACTTTATTTATAAATTGTAATGAAATCGTAAATATATTTCATGGCTGCTCGTTTCGAACGAATCCTTGATGACACGTTTGCTACTTCTTGTTTGAACATCCATTATGGAGTATAATTACAATATGATTGAAGTAAATGAACACGTTAGGGTATGGTTTACATGATAAAAACTTGTTCAACAACTATAGCAGACATTCTTTACCAAGTTTATACTAAATTGATATTTCGCTTTTCAGTATCAGAGAAACGGAATTGACTTCTTGGTAACATAAAAGATGATTATTTGTACAAATCGAGACTTTGAAGGAAAAATAAAGTGTCTTTATTGAATGAGCAATTAAAAAATTTTCAAACTTTTAAGTTCTCGAACTTCCATCGCAATCTTTACATGCTGGAATCGTACAGATATCGATCTATAACTTCAACCATCGTTAGACTCGTGTTGGACATGAATATTAACATACAAAATAGTTGTAATAAAATCACTGACGATGGAAAATGATATTTAGCGCATGAAAGCGCACAGGCGTAATGTGCTTGTCAAAATTTTATTGCTTGCTGATCGACGATGTTCTTATTTGGTGAAAGTTCTGGCAATTATTGCACGCGATACCTGTTGCAATTTTTACTGCTGTGAAACAAACCGATTAACCTGCTCAACAACTAGATTAATTCCATCGACTTATCAGCGAACACAATAAACCGGAATTATAACGAAATACAGAAAAAGGTCTATGGGAGAACGGCGTTGCGTTTATGGGAAGAATGCAGTTCTCGGTACAATGATTCTTGTAAAAATTTTAATTAGCATCATAAGAAAACCAGAGATCTCGGTCGTTATCCAGATTCTGATTGATCTGTCCGATAAACAAGATTCACAACCGGTTCGACTTCGTCTGATACAGATAAATACTCTTCAACTCGAGATCCTCCTTTCGATAGTTCATCTACCGATCAACCTATCCGCCATGCGATAATTACACGTTTCGAACGAAATATTCAGAAGCACAGGCTGGTAAAATTCATGGCTTCCGTTTCGAAGCACGTAGGCATCACGCAGAGATTTTCATCTTAAATCAATCGATCCGCCAATTAAACTATTTTATCGACGAAACCGATTGAATTTATAGGGGCGATAATCAATAGAGAGTCTCTTTCAATATGTAAATGATGTTAATCTGTAAAATTGGAATCCAACAATTGCATGGCGCGAGATAAATGATGATACGATTGAACGCAAGAACAAAGCAACTGAAACCAGCGGAGTTGAAATGCACGAAACACTATTATTTCAGCTAGAATTATTCTTATTAAGATTTGCTTATCATCTGCATCCTTAACAGATAACTAAACCACTCGAACGAGCATGAACGTTATTAAACATTCGCCAAATTATAGCGAGCGAAAAGCGAGGAAACTTTCACCGACCATTAAGTATCGATCTTAGCGATTCAGTGTTAGCGGTTCAAATACCTGTATTCACGACATCGTTTTATGAAAATTGACATTAGTTCCGTGAAACGCTTCCTGTGAAAGGATATCGTAAATCAATAAGTAAATTATCGCGACCTTCGTGACCCTGAAATCGTGAGATCGAGAACGGCAAGATCTCGGGCGCCGTGATCCTTGGATCCGTAGGACCTCGGATGCCGTGATCCTTAGGTCGTAGAACCTTGGATGCTTTGACCTTTGGAATCTTGGGACGAGACGGCGCTTGAAGTTCCACGACATCGGGATTATGACACTTGAAGTTCAGAGATTCTGAGAAAACGGCACCCAAGATTCTCCTACAGCGTCATGGTTCCCGAGGTCCTATGATCTTCGTTTCAACCGAGGGTGGTCCGAAGTTGGCGTTACGACCCTAACGTCATTCTGTTTTAGAACTTACGAACCCAGAGCAGTTCAAAGTTGATCGTGTTCTCCCAAAATACTTTAAAGATGATCCGAAATCTCGAATATAAAGCAATTCGCTCGTAAAATTGCGTTACCTTCGAGTTTCGTTTGAACGATTCTATGTTTTCGATCGAACTTATCGCATTGTATATGCTTGCGCGTTTGGATTTCTTGATGATCACCTGTATACTCATTGAATGCTTTCAATTTCGGTCACATTTATGCTTGATGATTAACTTAAACTTACTCTGTGAAAGAGAAAGTGGGTGAAGGCTAGTACGAACGATTTGCTACAATTATCCTCAATCTTTATAGTGTTACACTTTGCTAACGAAGGAAATCCTTCAACGAGAAAGCGCGACTGGCTAGAGTAGGTGTTTCATCAACTTCGATTTGGGATACTAACATGATTATACATGTGATCGAGCTACCTTTCTATTAAAGAAAAAAAACAAAAAAAAAAAAAATGGCGAAATGGTTTAAGTAGTCCATATCGAGCATTCTATATTCTCACGTTCATCGTGGATTAAATTGTGCATTTAATCAGCATTGATCCAAGGTTAAGCTTGGAATTATGAACTTTCATGTGAGTCACAAGCGGAAAGGTGCTTAATCATCAGATATCGTTGCCATATATTCTCACACCCAAGCATTACGTTTCAATTTTTCAAATTTCTTTGTTTCCAGATCATATTTTACGAAAATATTTATTTGAACATATTTTGTGCGAACTGTAACGTTGTTCGTGCGTGTGTCGCATAAATATTTGCTCGAAAATCAGAGCACCTGCAGGAATGCGATCGGTGCCGAAGGAAAACTGACGATTAACAAACGGTCTCGTGACATCATATGCAACGAATTTGCATAAAGTTGCATCTACTCTAGTGGCAGGTAGTTATTTAATTACACAATATATCAGTAATGGACGTATCTGCTATAAACTTGGCTGCATTCCAGCATCGCGATGGCCTTGATCGCGTTTCGTTGCTGAGTTCAATTTGTTTTAAGCGTGGAAGGATCTCGTTGCGGGAATCGATCCGAGTAGACGGTCTAACAGCCTTCAATCAGGGATACGCTAATCACGTCTTATCGATTGGCGCTATTTTTTTTCTTTTCTTTTTTTTTTTTCTCTTCTCTTCGTAAAAAATGCCTCGGCGCGACGGTATTATCTGATGTCGGACAAGAATTAATAGCTGGTAAACGACTATCATTAAGAGCTTTGGCACGCGAAACATTATTATATTGAAAATGGAAAAGGCAGGTCAGCCATGGCAATTTATTCGAATGGCGGAAAAAGTGTAAGGTCGGTCGTTCAATAGCTATAATTTTAGAACTATTAAACGCAATCGAACGGCTCTGATACACAACATAATCGAACAAGAAATGTTTCGTGGTTGCTATTAAATAATCGTTACTTATATTTTAATAAAATAACTAAAGGCACTGACGGTGAACGCTCGTTTATTTTTTACATCTTTCTAATGCTACTATTTTTTCGATTATTTCTACTCAAGCCTAACGGAATCGGTATCCCTAAGACTGATAAATTGTCCGTACCAGTGTTACCATTTTAATTTCTTCATCCAATCTCGATATTAATTCGCTCGTCAAATGGGTACGCTGCCAGTATGTCCTTCAACGTCTGCCTATCGGGAGTAATTCAGGTTTCCTTTTCGGTTAGGGGTAAACTGGATAAATTGTAATCAATTAGAACCGTCTCGGTCGTGTTCTCACTGTCTGTTTAGTTATACGATTAAAGAGTTAGGCGTTAATAGCGATTGCTACATGGCGTGGAACTCTGTATCGTGTTTCAGTGACTACAATAATTTTAAACGTGCACAAAATTTTAACATCGCATAGCACGTCCGCTGAAATTCGTACGTTCTATTCCTTCAGTGGGAATAATGTAACATGGTGTCTCATGAATCAAGGTTGTAATTTACAAAGGAAAGAAACAACACGCTCGAGAACAGTATAAGCTAGGACAAGGAGCAATAGACATTGAAAGGATCGACAGACAATGGTTCGAAAAAAATTTATACTATCCGTAAACTTCGCCTTGACCATCGATCACTTTTTCTCCCAACTGAATCGTAAAACGAAACACTCGAATCGATCACATTCGCGATTAACCGCGGACAATTGGAAATCGCGCCAATTCTATGGAAATTAACGAGTCACGTACACGTTTCGGTGTTTCCTTAAACCACCGTCTACCGGTACCTACGCGCACAACCATTTTTGTACGATTACGAAACGCAAAAGGATCGAACTCTTTTTGCACCCCTCCCCCATCGAATGCCACCGATAGGATAAAATCTAAACGGCGCATGATTACAGCGTCTTTTTTCCCTCCTACTTCTCTAAGGTCGTTGCATGACGCGAGAATTAGCGTGCAACGACAAACGTTCGCCGTTCACGAAAGTAAAAGTTATCGCCAACAGGATCGCATTATACATAGACAAGCGAACCATAAATAATTCCGTGTTCGCCTCTAATCGATCTGAAATCGTGGCGGAGTTTGTCTGAGTCCGTTGAATCGATAACGTGACGATATGCTGAAGTCAGGAATCGGGTTGAACGCGCAACAAGTACATACGTCCGCGAGTAAGATTTATCCGGCATTTTTCTGCGCCGATCTCCAAGTTAAACGACCATAAAATTTGAGAATAAGAATATTCTCGAGCAAAACTGCCAATCATTCCAGCCGACCGTTTCAATTGCAGATTCGAGGCTGAATTATTTTCTTTCTTTTAGCAATAGGAAAGGATTCTGGAAAAAAATGGGAAAAAAGAAAAAAAGAAAGAACAGAGAAAATGAAATCTGCGGACAGCACGTACAATTCGAACTACTCAAAGTTTCCGAGCAATTTGCCTTTCTACGTAATAACAGATACGTTTTCTCCCTCGGTAAGGAGTCCTCGAGTCTTCGAGAATCGTTAGCAAACCCAAGTAATAATTGATTAGCGACCGAACTAGTTCGACGAAATTCTGTAATTTCTCTGTCTATCGATGGCTGTCGCAATTACGCGGCAGACCGAGATGCAATTAACTGTAATTACCGCTGTCGTAAAATTCGCGAGGCTGGTCCGCACGCAGCATCAATGGAGTCCAGATCCACGGGAACAGTTTTCCGGAACGTCAATTTCGAGAATCGCGATGGACCATTATCGAGTGGTGGCTCGTGCAGCGGCGGTTTCAATTTCATCCGGTGGTTAACAGCGGACCCGGAGGCGGTCGATCCGGCTCGATCGTGAATCACATTCGAGAACGGTCAGTCGACCGGTTAGACGCATCGATCCGATCTGCCGAGCTCCGTAGCATGCCCCGTTGCTCGACACACGGTGAAAGGAGTTGCGCGGGTTTCCATCGGCCTTTTAACGCCCTCGCCGCGTGTACTCTTGCCGTGGTATGCGCGAATAACATTTCAAACGATTGTTTGTCACTCGCTCTCCGGTGTACGTATTGTACGTTCCCTCGTGAAATTCTGTAACCTGAGTTACTGGATGGTTTTCTGTTTGGATTATACACGGTTGAAACCCTTCTTTTTTATCGGGGAAAGAATGGTTTACGACCTGGTTTTTGTTTCGGGAAAAAATATTTCTCTGATTTTTTGTTGTCATGGATGTAAGCTTTCGGGTTTAAGCTGCTGTATTAAAGTATAATAACAATAAATATAGAGGAATTAATTGTATCATTTTTATGGGTACATTAAAATATATTTGTAATATATTTTTATTAGGGAAGATTTAGCACATTTTTCGTCTATAAATTTAATTTCGAGTTTACACTTTCCACGCGCACACTTGTTAAACTTAAGCATCGAATCTGAAATCCGTCAAATTGACGGGTTCCGTAAACCTAGTGTCGGAAACATAAAATTTTTGCGATTTCAGCAACAGGCAAAGATAACGGAAAATACTCTGAGAAGATTGTCGTTCGGAATTTATTACATTCAGAAAATATCTAAGAATTAACATTATTGCCGGGTACCAAACCTTCAATCGAAATCTATGATCGAAAGGAAATTTCAAAACGACCAATCAGAGAGATCGATGCCGATAGATATTGAAAGGGTTGAGCGGAGCAGTGGTAGCCAGGTTGGTCAGCGATAGTGAGTGCCGATGTGCGCGAAGGACACTCGCTATATCCGCGGCGCACCACATCGCGAACCTACGTGCCTGTTATTTGACGGTAAACGTCATGTCTGACGAGTCATCGGCTCGAAAGTGGCTCCAGTTGTTGATCACTCGTGTGATTCCTTGACGGAATCATGCGAACAAGGCTACTCCGCCCTGGTCTGTCTGCACTTTCACGAGTGTCGGACGATAGAGTTGCCGATGCTGTATAAAATACGCTAATTTCCTTTCTAATTCGATACCTTGAGAAGGTGCGTGAGGTCCTCCTATGAAAAAGAGAAAGAGGCCCGTGAATCATTTCAGTGGGAGGATAACTACCGAATAGATCGGAGATGGTAGATACCGCGGCCACGTGTTCAAGGATAATTTCCAGTTCCGTTATAGAAACGCTATTCGCCTCGTTCTTTTATTACGAACGCTAGAAAACTATCGTGCTAGCTATCGAGATGATTTTATTAGGTACGCCCATTCAGCGTTTGATTTTCTAAACGAATCGACTGGTCACGGTTTCTCCGTCACTCGTTACGAACAAAAATCTAATCCCTATCGAGTGTATCGATCAAGGCGATTAATTAATAATTGGCCAGTTTTTTAACTTGTATCAGCCGACTTTTAACTTGTATCTAAATCATTGGCAACTTTCACCCCTCGCGCGACGCTGGTTCGAACAGTGAATTGTCTGGAAGTTGACCGAGCGCAAGCATTTTTATCGGGTGGTTGCAATATAATCGAACGGACATTACGAAACTGATCTTGCCGCTTGGTATTTGCGGTGACAGGAAATTGAAAATTAGCCGGAATGTTGTTTTTCCTCCAAGTTCGACTCCTTGGAAGTTATGAACCCCCGAAGAGTTCCCACTTCCCTAATTGCTTTTTTACATTTGTCTACGACGTGAACGATTCGCAAAAAGGAACTATTGAATCGGCTTGGGCTGCAAAGTGGTGCACCGAGCAGCTGCAGCTGGCGACTTACGCAATCGAGACCAGACTCATTTCTTAAAACGTGTCCCTATGCCTGTCTTTAGGCGGTCTTGCCGCGCCTCGATTAGTTTGCAGATTAAAGACGCGATACCATTCAACGACACGATTTACCTAACGAATCGATCCGCTTTAGAAACCACTTTGAACTTTCTTGCTCAAAGTAATCCAATGTAAAGTTTACGGACATTTTCCTCGTTTTCCATTGACATTTCGTTCCGGTGGCTTAATAATCACGATACCCTAAGAAATTATTGCAAATCCACCCATTGCATCAGGCCTGTACCCATGATTTTTATTTCTGAAACTTCCCCAACGGCATTCACGTTATTTCCTCCTGCTCTCGATTTCTCGTCTCGTTGGACGCCAATAAAGGTACCCGGTCAGCTAAATTTATATAAATCCAAATCATGATCACGATTTCTAATATAAATGTCTTTCCGAATCGATTGCGGACGTTGTTCCTGTTGCCTCAGTTTCCGCCATTCCCTATCACTTTAGAGCTATGAATGTACATTTAGTAAGATTTACGACACCATTTCTAATTCCTGTTTTTAATAGTGCTAAAAATATTTTGTATACAAAATTTTAATTCTTTATCCGTATCCTTGCTGGATGTTTCAAATTCATTTTAAGAAATTGTAATATTTCGAACGTTCATGCTATAAATTTTATCTCGGAGAAATCAAAACACTTTCTTTTAGCGATCAACATTCTACAGTAAAATTCCATCGATAACCTATCACAATTTCAACGCGTTTTCTGGTGTTCGATAAACGTTTACGATACACACCGATCTGCACGATGAATCGGTTAATTCATTGTCGCGATGGCAAAACAAGAATGTACGCGACACCGAGAGCGTTAATAACACCGTTGATAAGAAGACTCGTAAACCTGCCACTTTCGATTACCATTTTTTCCAATAATTAATCGAATCACTTCCCACGATGAAAATTACACCGGTTATCGTTGATATCGCTTTTTCTTTTACGTTGTATCGTGAATTATAAACGCGAAGTGAAACCTTGATCGAGCTTGCTATTTTTTTCCTATATTTTACAGTTTTGTAAAACACCGCCAAAGTTAATAACGTTTAAAACATAGATCTTTCATCCCGATATTAAACTAATATCTTTCAAGATAAAGTTTTTCATTTTTTTCCAAAGATTATGAATTTTTAGCTCCAATCACGCGCCGCCAATTTGGAAACAGCTTTTCACCGGAACGTGTTCTACGAGTTTTAGTCTTGATACTTTGCTTTCGATCGAGTTTCGTGCGCATAATTTCTGATTGCCATTACGTCATACGATATGTGTGTTAAATACTTGCCAATAGTAATAATGCAAAGATTTATTTATACAAATCTTCCAGGACCTCCGATTCTTTTAATTCTTAGATATCAGTATCAAGATTGTTCTGTTCCGTGAAATTAATAGCTCGTTAAATGTTTAGAAATTAAATGAAATATGTAACTTTGATATCAACATCTGATCAATTACACTTAACGTCAAGAATGTTACAAAATTCTGTATAAATCAAAAAACAGTATAATAAATCAAACGATCAGCGAGCACTCGTGTCTATATATTAAATAAAATGTTGCTCTCAACACTTCCATTTCATTTCTTGAAATCATTAGCAAATCTGATCATCTGAATCGTTCGAGCATGCACTATTAAGCCAAAAGAATTCGTTCTCCATTCTCTAACGCCACTCATAATTTTCTTCTCAACACTCCCGTGATGTATCGCCAATGATATCGTGGAGATAGGAACGAAGGCGTCTTCCAGCTAATTCACAAGTAAGACTACCAACCGACGTCGATATCTTTATCAAGAAATTTCGCGTCCACGACGTGGATTTATTGCACGATCCTTATCACCGGGTACGCGATACAATGCTCGTGCCTGCATCGTCGAAAATGTTTACAACTTTCCAAATATCCTGTTTAAAATGACTCACTTCGTTCACCGACCACTTTCTTCATTGAGCAATCCTGCGAAAGCTTCCGCCATGATGGCTAACGAGCAAAGAAACGATGGAAAAAAAAAAAACATCGAACGATTTTAGACGTCGGATGATTCGATTTGTGGGAAACGTGTTTCTCCGGTGCTCGACAAATTTCATTATTTTCTCTTCGTTGAATTATCGTCACTTTAATCGAGCGACGCAACCGGTTACGTCGCGATACGTATCTACGGATAATATTTGCGACAGTTTAACGACCTCCAACCGACGAGAAAGACTCGTGACAGAAATATCGAGTCAGTGGTACGAGGATTATCAGCTATTAAACTTTGACCAAGTTATTAAAATTATCTAGGTTGACAGGTTTTCACTTTTGGGTGTCTGATGTGAAAAGAAAAAAAAAAAGAAAAAATTGATCGTTTAGAGATAGAGAGTTACAATCCAAAAATAGCGACATTAATGAATTTCTCGTACGAGAGAGATCGGATCTACGAATCTTCACGCTAGCACAATTTCGATGCTCTCGAAAAAGAACCTATTTAACCCAAAGCACTCTTATCGTATATTTTGCTCGTCTACGCGTTACAAAGTACCTTCTTAATTCTAATTAACCATGCGTTCATAATATATACATAAATTGGATGATGTATTAGACGATACATTAAACGATACGCGAACCTCTTTAAAATATGCCCGTTCGTTCCACCGACAGCGCTGTTACGTTATCCGTTGCGCGATCGTCGATACCGTGGTTATCCCTTGTTTAGTGCCACTCCTTAGACCTGTAAAATTGTAAATGTTACAATTTCTTCATAATCGAGCTCGTTGATACGACCTGGAAACTAGTCAATGATGAATTACAGAAAAGTGCACGAATCGATCGTTAGAAGTCGATCGATGCTGATTAGGCCGTTAGAATCGTCGTGGACCCGAAGTAAGGAGAAGTGAAAGCGTCGACAATTCTACTTCTTTTTTCCTTTTCCCCCCCCCCCTTTTTTTCCCTTTTTTTTTCTTTACCGGAATACCCATTCGAAATGTAACGAGAGCAAAATTCGAAATGTAAAGGGAAACTATTCGCTCGTGTATCGTGGTTAGCTCGCTGAGATTCTACGTTGCGATCGGTCTGTTCAGGAAGGGAACGATAGCCGCGTGCTCGTATAAGTTGTAGCGAGTTACAGCGAGTTAATTGATGTACGGGCTAAAGCGTCTGTAACCGATATGCACGCGACTAGTCGGTTAATGGACGCAGGGGAGCTGTTGCCGACTAGAGTATAGAACGGGCTAGTTTCGCGATGAAATTCCGCGACTTCTCTCGGCAAGAAGCTAACTCTAATTAATTGTGTAATTACGATCGATGTTAATTAGAAAAAATTATGAACAATGTTGTCGGTTGAGATACTTTATTTCTCTTCGCAGAGACGACAGAACGAAATGGTTAACGAGCTTCTGATGTTATTAGAGATGCACGCGATGATTTTTGTATTTTTCCTGTTTTTTTTCTTTTTTTTTTTCTTTTTTTTTTCTTTTTTTTTTGTTGGAAAGAGTACACGTTGTTTCTTTCTCTCGGCTATCTTTTAATCGCAGCAATAACCGCACCTATACGCATCGCTTGTTCCGAAATTACGGTCCCAGGCATATTTCACCGTGGAATGATATATAGATCCTGGTCCAAAATTAAATCATTTTGATTCTATGTTGGATCTGATCTCGCGCCAAGTGTCAAGCTTCTGCTATTTTAGCAGGCGCGTGAACTAAATCAAATACGACGCCTCTGTGGACACCGATTTCTATCTCGAAATAAATTAGGGAACGCCGAACGGTGAATTTCACCAATATCCATATCGCGTAGATGTTATCGTCTCGTAGTTAATCAATTAGGCCGATACGAAAAAAGGAGCGACACTATCTCTCTCTTGTGTGCTTTTAGTCAGTGAAATCCTCCATTTATTTCGCCTTCGTTTTAAACAACGCATACATAGATAAATTTCACAATCGTTGTCGCCCGATTCAAAAATGAAATTTGTACCAACAATTTTATTTCTATCTTTTCTTACAATCATTTTCACTATCGATTATAGGAAAAGTGAAAAATGGTACAAAAGAAAAACAAGCACCTGGAACTGCTGTTATTCATCATCACCGAAAGAGAAAAAAAGGTAGAGTAAGAAAAAATACGATTTAATACTACATTGTCTCCAGAAAGAATAAATCTTTATGTCGAAGACAGAATCGAGCATTCTAAGACATTGTAACGTTAAAAAGGAAATTCATGCATGAATCGTGCGACCAACCAGCCACAGCATGTCCAACATGTATTTTAATTGCATCACAGGGGAGGCGACCGATGCGAGCAAAGCAGCCGAGAAAATCAGCTCGATTTCGAAAGATGGAATTACAAGAATTCCGCGGGACACGCGAGAACGAACAAACGAACGAGCGTGTAAACGTTGCGCGGCGCCTGCATAGGTCGACAATACGCGTTTCTCAACCCGTCGACGGAAGAAATATTAAAAGCTGCGAGCGTAACTTTTTCAGAAATTAATGGTACCTCGTGACAGCCCTTTATTACAGTTTCTGCGGCCATACGTGAAATTGATCGCCGTACACTCGCGCCCAATAATTGCACACGTGTGGCGGGTCTCTTTCGATCGGTTCGATCGACTCTGGTAACATGAATGGAATGCAAACACGGTCGGCTGCTTTACGATGACTTAATACTATAAGAGAAGGACGCTATTTCATCCCGCGGCTCGATTACAGTTTTAATGGAACATTCGAATACGCGTTTATTACGCAAAATTCGCGACAGACTGATGTAATAAGATAGAACAGTACCAATTCCAACATCGTTCGTTACAAACCCGAACGAAAGACTAGGTTAGTCCTACGTTGCGTGCGTATCGTGTACACGATATGGTATAATGTCGGCCGTGTGTGTATTACCATACGATGTGATACGAAGTCAAGGAAATAAGCGTTCGATACGACCGTGTTTCAAATGCTTGCATAAGCGAATGGGTAAATCAGATAGCACGCAACGAGAAAGCAAACCTATTTATTACTGTGTTACGCTGGTCAATAATTGCTAGGATTTTGTTCTTCTTGTGGGAATCGTTGCCTCGCGGGGATAAATCTTTTTGCGGATCTCAATAATGAAATTCCAGCTACTTACGTTCCGTATCGATTTGTTTGGTACGTCGAGACCGATCGTTGATCTACTCGTGGTAACGGACGGGTTGTCTTTACATTTAACAGATACGAATTGTACTCATTCTTGGTAGCTACGTAACTATTCTCTTTCGAAGCGAACACGTTTTATCAATCGGTTTCAACGAGGAGTTTAAGCTTCGATCTTCAAACAGGTACGAGTGCGTAAGATACGCGAAGTAAATGTTTCATCTCTTATGATTCGTTTCTTACCTTCCTAACTTTCCGGAAGCTTATCGAAGTTCGAGCAACGTTTCGTGTCCCGAGAAAGATACCGTACATCTTCATCGAAATTTTTACCAGCGAAATATTCGCTTAGAACAATGACATCATTGTCCATTGTACGATAGCACGAGTAACAAGGGCTATGACACAGGTAATGAGGAACCTGTTGTACCCCTGTCCCTCTGTCCTACCATATACGTATCACATTCGGATCTCGTATTCCGTCCAATTATTGTGGAACGCAGCCATTGTTACACCATTCGACTTTAAACGAGATAATGATGGTCATAAATCGTCCCCGTTGCGTCTTGTCGATAGTTAAAGGCGGAACGCGTGACACGGTGGAAATTTTCGATTAAACCAGTGTGACAAATCAACGCGATCGGTTACTTTTCTCAGCACGTTAGTTCAGTTCTACCGAGGCAATTAAAATGGTTTTCACTTAAAGAAAAAGGTTAGATCGATGCAATTGTGAAGAATAGAACCATAGAACCAGAGAGCCATAAAGACGTGCATACACATGCTCGAGATACCCGATTCGTTAAAATTTCTTCGATCGTAAAAAGATTCGGTTTAATTAAGACAGCTAAAAACTTGGAATTCTAGATGTGTTCTTCGATTATCGAAGATCTAATAAAAAGTGATTCTAGTTCGCATTCAGACCAAGAAAGTTTCCAAGCTAATCAGTATTGTTCGATCGAACCATTTACATATCGAAGAGATCATTTCCGGTGCGTGTGAAACAGCTTCGGTCTACGCGTGGAACGATGAATGAAGCCTGTGTGACACCTGTTAAATGACTCGAGATCCCTGCACGAAACGACCTGCAGAGATATATTGCGGTTCGGACAGGACGGTGACACGATAGCCGGTGTACGCGTTAAAAAAAACCAGTCCGTAGAGGTTTTTCGTCCAATGAATTCCTCGAATGTCCGTTGAATAAAAATACTATCGGAACGCGTCGTTACTCTTCTCTCGCCTCGTTACTCTTATCGTTTTGTCGACCTTAACCACCGGTGTCGTGATTAAAAGCGATTTCAACCCGCGTTCCTCAAATTTGCTAATCTTTCCGAACAAAAAGACGAACGACTGCTGCGAGCCAACAAATTCTAAAAAAAAGGAAAAAAAAAGGAAAGAAAAAGAGGAAGAAAAATAAAATAAAAAATAGAAAGATACAATCTCGACGAATTAAATGTGTAACTCTTGCGTACATAACATTTTGAATAACGCACGCAATGTTTGCAACGCGTTTAATTATTCCTACTAGGATATCCGTGTACCAGTAGAGCTGCATACATTTTATGCAGCGTTCACGTAACTCATCCTTTATGTGTTTCATAAAATCTTTAGCATGAAAAACAAAACAATAAACAATGAAAACCGAGAACAGGTGGAGCTGTTGTTATAAACCAAGCTAAACGGTTTCGTGCACCGGACAATTACGGGAGGTCGTCTGGACGCTTAATTTACGATTCCAGACACACAAACCAGCCTACCCCAAACGCACGCGAGTTTCCATGGATCGTTTCTTTTACATCCGATTTCGCTTTCGAGAAAGCGAACCGACGTTATCAGATCGGTCCACTAGGCGTTGCCGAGAAATTTTCTCCATTAATTTGTAAAGATCTCTCACGTCAGACACTTACAGTGCGGAACGCCGGAAAGACGGTTCGCCTCTATTCAACGCCTCGTCGCTTTTTATCGAATGTGAAGGTCGTACGAGAACACGCGTCGAGCACTTCTTTTTTCTTTCTCACTATATCATTAAGCTTCACAGATCATTATCCGGACGTTTCGTTAAACGTTACACGCTCGCTGAGCATTCGCAGAGTTTCTTCGCTCGTGGCTGGGAAGTAAGAGTTTTCTCCGGATGAAGAATTGATTCGGTTGAAATTTTGTCAGTTCCAATTCAACGTGTTTATGCGTATCCTTGAAAGGAATATATTGTCGAATCAAATGTAACTTGCTAAATTTGATAGCGTCGATGAGTTCGATTTCCTTCTTGATCGTTATTGTTCGCGTAGTACATTTGTACAAACGTCGAACTGCAATTATTCTCAAGTTTTATACCTTTCACCGTGTTGATAGTTGCTCAACCGTTTGATAGATGCATTTTAAAATAGGTTCAAAGAGTGAGGCTATATTTTTTATCGCGATCTATCGTTTTACTGTTCCACGATCTATGAGATACGTGTCAAGAGTGACGGTGAGATGAAAATGTATTGCGATACAGATCATTTTTGCTTCGTGATTAGCTCCTGACACGAATAAGAAATATCGCACACGTCCGGAAAGTCAAATCTGATTTTCCGTACGGATCATAGAAGTACGATTTAAACTGGCAGTCGATTTGTGTCATGCCAACTCGTTGGTTAGAAATTATGTAGCAAGCCGCTCGCAAATTTTGCGTCAAAGGCGTTAACACGTCCTATTTATTTTTATGGCGTATTAAGGTAGCCAGCATCACGGTTCGACGGTCACTGACTACTTTCTCCGTGGTATCGCGTGTACGTATACTTCTTGTTGCTAAGAATTCTATGGAACCGTTGAGCGTTTAGATATCAAACAGATTTTACGCACTTGTAACGACTGCGTGTTGCTGGACAACGTAATACATTGTTGCCTGAAAAAGCAAAATGACGATTAACAGCTCTTTTAAGTTGGCATGAAAAATTATTAGTCCGCTATGCTCGTTACGTTTTGAAGCAAATCGAGTTCTAGGTCCAGTTTAAAATATCGATAT